>JAVJIF010021406.1:0-72914 GCA_038442645.1 Agave tequilana
GTCTGACTGGACAGAATGGGCCTAATTTTGAAGGCTTGTTCACTTGCAATTTTTCATAAAGTGTCACCATGCACAAGAGACAGTTGTGCCGAAGTTTATTCATGAAATAGCTGGACTTGTTTATCCACATTCTTTCTAGGAAACAGCTGTGATGTTATATAAGTAACATGCACGGGTTACAATGCTACTTCCCACTAATCAACTTAAAACAGCTCTATCAACAAAAAAACAAGGAAAGCTTCCCAAGAAACAGCTAGCTGTCAGAGCAAGTATACCTCATTGGTGAAAATATGCAAATTGAACATTCTTTTCTTATGTTCAACACAAGCACTCAAGTTCCAATAGACAATAATGTTCTTCCTCTTGGACTAGTTCAACTTATGTGAAACTAACCAGAGCAATATCTCTAGCTAACAAGATGCAGATGCCACCACTCATCAGCCATCGTCTAAAGATTACATAAAGTAACATACTGCAAGATAATCAGTGCAATAATTGCATATTCCTTCATATTTCATTATCGAAGTGTATTGAGCTCATCTCCTATACATCATCATCATCCGCCATTTACCATCAAAATGAGATCAGTGCAGAGCAACTTAAAAGGAGAAGCAACCACAACAACATGAGTAAACTTTTGAAAACCTTATGCAACACCTGTGAGCTGATGCTAGCAAAGGAAATTATCAGCAAGAGAGAACCATAAAAGCAAGAAAAGGGACATTATGCAGCACTTCTGAGCGGGTGCTAGCAAAGCAATTTATCAGTGAGAGAGAATCATAAAAGCAAAAAACGGGCATTATGCAAGTGACTTACTCCGGTAATGAAGTAAGCGTTTATGCAACCAAGGAGCAGTACCCAGAACTCTACTTGAATACTAAAATGGACTGTAGGAGAAGGGGGAAACCAAAATATTAGCCAGTGGAGATCGCATTCATCTAAGACCAAAAACTATAAGCTAAAACTGTCGTCTTATATTCTCAAAAAATTGAATCGACAGATGGGATGTACTTATGAGATTGATGAGAGTGATATTCAAATATTCTTCTTAGAATGTACCGATTTGGCCCCTATGCGGGACCACCACCCAATATCATTTGCCACCACAAGCAGAACCTCGTATTTCTTTATGAACGTTAACAAATTCTACTTATATATTGCTAGATATTGCTTATGAAATCTAATGCTTTGGATCTAAATACAAACACTATTGAAACAAAAACCATCATTTCAAAATCCTCAAGCAGATCAAGGACAATACTAGAGCCTAGCAAACCATTTCCCATCCGTTAACACTTAACTCGAGCATTCATCCCAACAAACAAAAGTAAATACCAAATTGCATCAACATTGCAAAAGTAACATCTTTACCAAAGCATAGCCACAATGGGATAAAAAGTTCACCTTCCAAGAGCGCTTCGCAAACTTCCTCCTGGTCACATTCAGTGCCCTCAGCAAAATTGCAATGTTCTGTGATTTCTTCGGATCTAGCACCATGTTCTCCTGCACCGCGCTCAAAACCACCTTCCTCCTCGCATCCGTCAACCCCTTGGTCGAATCACAACCAAACAGCGTCTCGATCATCTCCTCGTTCAACCTGTAAAACCAACCAGACCCATCAAACAATATGCAAACACAACACCAACAAGACTCATTACGCTTTAACACAACAAAAAGCTCTCAAACTCCCTACTGGAATGAGCTCGATTTCAAGTGATCCCACACCATGGTCCTATCCGAGGTCGCCCGGACCTTGTCCCAGTGCAAAGGCTTCAACTTTGGCCTCCTCTGCTCCTCACATTTCCCCCCTTCGTCTAAATACTCTAATGATTCATCAGGAAACACCGCAGCAACCTTCGGAGGGGTAAGAACCGGCGGTTGAAGGCCAGCAAACCTCGGAATCTCGGCTTCCCAGTGCCGAGCAGGTGGCGGGGGCGGCGGGGGGGGAGGCGGTGCCTGCCTACGTGGCGGGCTAGATACAAATGGGTTCCCTGAAACCTTCTCATTTTCACTAAAAAGGGTTTATTTTGTTCATGTTCTCCTGAAAAGGTCTGATTTTGTCTAGAAAAATTCCATGCCTCTTTTGGTGGCGGCGGCGGAGGAGGCGGAGGAGGCGGTTTGGAGCTCGGAGGCGAAGAGGACGGGGTGCTCCGGGTCGACGCCGGTGACTGGGACCCACATTTGGCCCGGCGGGGCCCGCGGGGGATCCCCGGCCTTGGGCGAGTAGAACTCATCGTCCGAAGAGAAGCTTCGGCGAGCCTGGCGGGATAGGGGCGGGAGCGGGCGGAGCTCCGGCGATTCCGCCGTCGCGGCAGCGGCGGAGCCACCTCGCCGGAGGTCCCGGCGGACACGTGGCCCCGGGAGTTAACGAGGGTGCCCAGGTAAAGGAACTCCGAGCTGGGCGGCGTCGACGAGGCGGCGAGCTTGCGGGCGTCGGAGGATGACGTGGCCTCGGGAGGAACCAGGCGGTGGACGTCTGATCCGGGGTCTCCGCCCTTATCATCGGAGCTCCGCTTGCGGCGGACGAAGAAGAAGGCGGCGATGAGGAAGAGCAGAATAAAGCCCAGATTGGGAGGGCTATTATGGGAATGAGTTTGGAGGAATGAGGGGCATTATGGAAGGGGTGACCAAGGAGGAGATGTTAGCCGGGAACGTGGGGATGGAGGGGGCAGGGCGAGGGGGAGGCGGGGAGGGGTATAATGGGAAGAATGGGAGCGAGTTTGAGGATGAGGAGGAAGAAGAAGAGGAGGACGAAGACGAGCCGGAGGGGTATTTTGGGAAGGATGAAGGGGAAGGAGCGGGGGCGGAGGAAGGCTGAGCCGGGGGTGAGGAGGCGTATAATGGGAAGAAAAGAGGGTGGTGGAGGGCTCTGCGGCTGGCGGAACGGAGGGGCATTGTGGGAGAGATGAGAGATAAGTGTGTGCCCCGCTCGCTCTCCCTGCTTGGCCTTGTGAAGAAAAAAGAGGGCGAGGGTTTTGGGTTTTGTCTTTTTTGTTGGGGGGCGGATTCTGCAATTTTCTAATTGTTAGACGGTGTTTTGGTAAAGTTGGAACCCGGTAAAGATTGTAGCGGATTTAAGGGAATCTAAAATGGATTATTTTAACTAATCGGGACTTTTTTCTGTTTCTTTTTTTCTCTCTCTTTTGCTTAGTTTATTTAATGCACTGTTTTGACTACAGTAGCCAATGTCAAAGGAGTGGCGGTGGGACCCACAGGTGGCTCTGTTTAGTTTAAAGAAGTCAATAATTGAGTGGGTGTATGCACTATGCATATCTATATGTTGAATATTAATATAAAATATGTGTACTTTGGGAATAACTGGAGGTCTCGTTTGCTGCACTGTACCTGAACAGAATTATTTTTTCTCTCTGAGATTTTCAGGTGTTTGTTTCCTTTCTGCGGCTATTTGTTTCGCGTAAAACTCCGTAATTCGTAAATGAGTTATAACTCAATTATATTACGGCGTTTGTTTGGACCGTAATTCGTAAAAGACTTACGTAACTCAACTAATACTCATTGCAAACCAGTTACCACTCACTTACGCTCAGTTCAGTTAATTTTGTAGTCATGCAAATTTGTATTATTTTTTTATGTTAATATTAAATTTTTTTTAATATTTAGCATTTTTAATATTTATTTGAAATATTAAAACTTTTAAATCACGAAATAGTTAATTTTGTGGTCAACTTTTTCACTTACGACTTACACATTACGACAACCAAACACCGTAAAACACAATACATTTTTTCACTTACAACTTTATATTACCAACCAAACACCATAAAGCTTATATGCATGTAACTCATTTACAACTGTAAAAGACTTTACCAATTACGACTTACGAATTACGGCCAGTTACGACAACCAAATAGGCCCTTTATCTTGGTTTAAAGAAAAACTCACTGATATTTGAGTTTTTCAAGTCTATTGCACTGTTTCTCCAGTTTATTCAGGTAGGAATTCAAATGAGTCCTCGCGTGTTTGATTGGAAGGAAGTGGGTGGAGAAGAATAATTGCTCACTTTTCTGTCTATTGAAACACTGAAAAAAAATAAAAAAAAATTTTTTCTTTTCTCTTTTACATAACCATTTTCTCATTTTTATGATCATACAGTTAAATTTGTGATCATGTAAATCTCATTTGTAATAAGTTGTAGAACAAACAGTTAATTTTTGATCATGTAAATCTCACTTACATTCTAATTACAATCCATTTTTTATTTTTCTTAATTATTTTATTTTAATATTATTTTTCGGTCAATTTTGTGGTCAATTTTTTCACTTTCACTTTCACATTACTATTCAAACATCAGAAAAGACATAACATTTTTCAAACCACACTTCCCACAACATGCAAATACCGAAAAAACTTACTAACTAAAAAATTCTCAAGTTTCAAAGGGACTATTACTATTTCCTCACTTCTTCACTTTCGCTCTTAACCAAACAGGTAACAAAATTACCTCACTTGTCTCAATGTCCTTTAGGTTACCTAATGTGTGAGCCCCGTTCTTATGAATCACGTTGCTCCATGTGAAAATTTCTTTTTTGCTTAGTTAACGTGATATCAACGTCATGTTCCTATCTTGTTACTTTTTTGAGAATGTTTTCTTGTATTTTTTGACTTTTTTTTTTTGGAAGAATTTCCATTCATTTTCCTTTGACTCGAGAGATTGAAACCAATAAGCTCCAATTTAGTCAATTGGAATTTCTTTTAGAGCTATTTCTGACTAAAATATTTTAAGGCATTATAACTTTTTGGTGAACAATTAAAACAATTGGAATTGAAACATTTCATGAAACACTTAAAATTGAAAAGTGAAACATTTTCTAGAACATTTTAGTTCTTATTAGTGAACTATTACTTAAAAATATTAACAAATAATGCTACTATCGAAGAATTATTATTAGCAATTCACCCTAAACATGAATTTATTTTATCACATTTAATGTATTCACTTGTCCAATAACATCAATAACTAATATTGCTAGCAAATAACTAATAATAATAATTAATGATTTAAATAGTATTAATTTTAGTTATGATAACTAATGCATAGAGGGGTAAATTTTCTAGCTGACGTGTGTCTAATCATTCCACGTGTCCTGTGTTAGTGTCCCTTCTGAGTCATTAAATAAAAAATAATACTATAAGTAAATAATTGATAAATATTAATAGAAGTTGTTTACTGACCTAGTCATGAAAAAATAGGTCAATGGTATTAAAAAGTCTATTAATATATAATATGATAAAAATTATTAGAAGATTTAACCAGTAATTTGCAAGGTTTAAATGCTAGTTATTATCTTCAACAATTAATAATAAATATTCATTAATCATCAAACATTAATATTAATATATTTGAAAGATAATTACTACTAGTCACTAATAAAAATTAATTCCTAATAATTAACAATTATTGGTTATTAAATGATCCACATAAAGAGAGAGTTTCAATTTATGGTTCTATAGAAAAAGCTGCAACAATTTTGGAGAGTGAAAATTCTCTTTCTGTATTGGAGAGTAAAAATAGAACATTTTTTTTTAGTTCTAACGCTTGAAATAAATTCAGTGTCAATTCTAACAAAAAGTGTAAATTAACTAACACCTAAAAAATTATTCCATAAAATGTTTCAGATCTAAAGAAAATTTCATGTTGACTAACCCCAAAAAGGACAAGAATTTATATTGGTGAAAATATTAAAAGATTATCTATGTATAGTTCTTAAAAAATATTTAATCAAGCTAAAATTGAAGAAAATATAATTAGTCAGAAAATGTGTTGCACTTTTATATGTATTGCCAAAAACTGAGTCACCCTAATTCTAAAACAATGCTTTTAACACGAAAACGAGCAGTATTTTTCTTGAGACAAAAACGTGTTGTAACTGTGAAGATGGTTTCAATGATGGCATACAAACGTTTCTTGACTGAACACTGATCTTATTCATCATCACTGTATATTTGAGAAAGAGTTATTACTGCATCGATTTTGAAATCTTTCTAACTTTTTTATTCACATCCCAAATCTTCATGTTTTTTCAAACCGTCAGCATAAATCTTATAAATTTGGATAAAATATTTATTTTTAGTTTTTCTATTTATAAATTAGGTTATTCTTTTTTCAAATTCAAATATTATAAAATAATATGTGAACTTACCATTATACTCTCATATTTGTTCCTTTATTTTCATTTCAACAAACTCACTCTCTCTTGTCATCGCCTACCGATGATAGCTCCTGCTGCTGCCAATAGCTTCATGTTGTTAGTGTCGGCCGCTATTGCTACCGGTGGTGCTGAGTGAGTGAGAGAGAGAGTAAAAGAAGAGGAAATTTGTCAAATTCGAGGAGTATAATAGTATTTATACTTCTTTTAATGTTACAAAATAAACTCTGGCTAACAAATGTGATATATTATACAAACTTATAAGATTTGAAAATAGGAAGATTTTGCAGATTAATATAGAATTTAGAAAATTTTCAAAAGTAATTATGGCAATAATCCGTTGAAAAAAACATTGCACTTCCCTGCGACAAAGAGACAAATTTAGAAGCTCATCAAATCACATTACCCTTATTTTGGCAACAATGGTCAGACTCAATGTGAAACAGGCCAACGGGCCGCCCACAACTTTCATGCTTTGGATAGACACCAAAAATTGAAAACGTAAGAGGAAAAACCGAGGGATGAAAGGACGTCGGCCAAAAAAATACAGGAAAAAAAAAAGAACAAAAATATATATTTTGTTAATCTTTATTAGAAATTTCTTTTTCAGCATATATTTCAGTAAAACTTTTTGTAACAAGATTTTAGTCAGTGTGAACCTCTTTTGCATTTTATTCAGTTCGACGAAAATGAGTTTTTTTTGCTCACCGGGTTTGCTCACCGCGCGCGGAGTGAGCCGCCCGATGGGGTGGGCCCCACCGGGTGGAACCCTTTTGTAACAAGATTTTTAGTCCGTGTGAACCTCTTTTGTATTTTATTCAGCTCGGCAAAAATGAGTTTTTTTAGCTCACTGGGTTTTGCTCACCGTACACGGTGAGCTGCCCGATGGGGGTGGGCCCCACCGGGTGGATCCCTTTTGCAACAAGATTTTTTGCCAGTGCGAGCCTCTTTTGCATTTTATTTAGCTTGGCAAAAATGAGTTTTTTTTTGCTCACCACGCGCGGTGAGCCGGCTGATGGGGTGGGCCCCACGGGTGTCCCCACCCCGTGGGGCCCAACCCCCGCGGCGGGGCTGCTCTGAGCGCGGTAAGCAAAAAAAAATTTCGGCAAAAAAAAGGGTCTGTTTGGTTGTCGGCCGTAATTCGTAGTTGTAATTGGTAAAGTCTTTTACAATTATAAATGAGTTACATGTATGTAAATTTTACGGTGTTTGGTTGGTAATATAAAATTGTAAAGTGAGAAAGTGTATTGTACTTTACGGTGTTTGGTGTCGTTATGTATAAGTCGTAAGTAAAAAAGTTAACCACAAAATTAATTATTTGATGATTTTAAAAGTTTTAATACTGCAAATAAATATTAAAAAAATTAAATATTAAAAAAATTTAATATTAATATAAAAAAATATTACAAATTTGTATGACCACAAAATTAACTGTAACTGGGCTGTAAGTGAGTGGTAACTGGGTTGCAAGTGAGTGTTAGTTGAGTTACGTAAGTCTTTTACGAATTACGGTCCAAACAAACGCCGTAGTTGTAACTGGGTAGTAAGTCATTTACGAATTATGGAGTTTTACGCGAAACAAACGGCCCCTTTAAATAGCTTGTTGCTGAATCAAAGATAACAAGTGTGTATAGACTTTTTTTGCTACTTAATAGAATAAAAAGGTTTACTATCAAATTTTGATAGTAAAAAGAGAGTGTATGCAATTTACTTAAAATTTTGTTTCTCTCTCCTTTCCTCAAATTATATTAACCCTAGTTTTCAAATATTGCTCATCTTTTTTTTTTCCCCTTATAATCAACAAACAAGCAATAAATTTAATCCACGGAAGTGAGACTCTTCACATGAACTCAAGTGAAACTCACTTTTCTATATCCAATTAAGTAACTCAATCATATCTATTTCCTTCATTTTTGACTAATGTCAGTTACAAGTTCTAGTAAAATTTTAGAAGACTATTTGAGTTGTTCTAGATTCCTTCCATCAATAACACGATGATAGTGGCTGAATATTGAAGTTATATTTCACTCTTCTGTGCAATGACATATTTTAGAGGATCTCTTCTTTACAATAATATTAACAATAATATTAGAGTAATGCTAAAATGATTCAAAAATTTCAACTCAAATAAACCCACGTATAATTCACGAGGTCAGATCGCACTTGACAATACTCTTGAGATAGAGATTTAAGTTAGAAAAGCATTATTCATAATATTATAAATATCGTTTTAGTTCTAAACACTGAATCGATGATTGATTGGGGTGAGTAGAGTTCGGTTATAACCGAAAAAATCGATCAAAAATCGAAACCGAACCGAACTGCTCTAGTTCGATCGGGTTTCGGCTTTGTGTTCCAAAGCCCGAACCCGACCGAACCGAATCTCTCATCCTATATATCACCCCACCCAAATTCAATTTAGTGAATCATATAGTTCATAATAAAAACTGGTGGAAACTTATCTCATTACTTATAGTAATACCATCTTTTTATGTTGAATATGTGAAGCTATGTTAAGTACACCATCACAATTGAGAATAATATTTATATTAATATAATTTTTTTTTCATTCTTGTTATTAAAAGTTAGTGATAATTATGTAAGTTTTGATATAAGAGCCCAAATATAGTGTAAAAGTTTTAAAATATGAAATGTTCAATTCACATTAAGATTAGTGTCATTTTCTAATTTCTAATTTGGATATTGAATATTTGAGATTAGAATATTAAAAATAATAATATAACGGTGATTAAAAAAGACAAAAAATGATGATAATATATTAACCTAACTGAAAAAATTGAAAAATCGAACCAAGCTGAGTCGGTTCGGTTACTAACTCTAATCATTCGATTTTGTAAAAATTAGTAAAAACTAAACCGTAATGATTGAAAATCAGAAAATCTTGAAAAGTGAATAAAAAGGAAGAAGTAAGTCAAAGGAAAAGAGCAGAGGGGTTCCAAATAAAAACATTTTTTCTTCACTCAAAATCCAAGTAAAAAAAGGGAAAAATCCACTTAATTTTTTTTTTAAATAATATGAGAGAGAGAGAGAGGTGCCACCTTTAAATAATCTTTTGAACCCCTTTCTCGTCTCGTCATGAAAAGGACCGACTCGTGCGAGCACGAGCGGCGCGGCGCGGTGCTTTTCTTCTCACTTTTTTTTTCTTTTTTTTAAAGTTGTGCCCTTGGAACTGTTTAATTGACAGGAGGCCTGCCGGTAAAGACGAAAAGGGGATGTCTCCATCGAAAACCCATTGGCATTGGGAAACCCAGTGGTCAGAAGCCCAGATATCACGGGGTGGCGGATGACGCCACCAATTCCAGCTGGCGTCGTACGGACGAGCTGGGTGATTTGACCGAGCATGATTTTCTTGCCCCCGTAAAATATTCGGACTGCTCCTTTTACGTATCAGTTCCAGTACTTTGCTGTATTTGCTCACAGACTTGTACCCATATACTAGAGTTATTTTTTGGCTTTAGTTTGAAATCATTAAATATTTGCACGAAATTTCTTTTTTCTTTTTTCTTTTTCATGCCCCTGAGGCTGATTATTTAATCTGAATCTGATCTTAGCTGATCCTTAAATTTATGTTTGAAAATTCAAAACTGAATTAAAAAAAAAAATTGGTTGGATTTATATTCAAGTCGCGCTGGTGAATTTGGATCTCAAGTGGACGTACAAGATTTATGATGAATTTTATTAGATCTGACTTGAATGTAAGCCACCGCATCTACTACGCAGCTACGCTCATCCCGTGTCACGCGAATATTTAACCAAATCAAATTGAAATGAGAAACTTAGATACCATAAATAGTAGAGTCATCACTTCTCATGTCTACGAAGACATGTAGCTTTCAGAAGTTAAAAAACAACAGGACACAGAATTCATAGAGATTTTTAGGTAATTTTGAAGTTTGGGTTGGTTTTACCAAATATTGGTTTTTTTAAGATATATTAAGAACCATATTTTTTTGCTAAGGACAGTGGTGAAAATCTCAAACGCCATAATTTGACGCAGGGGGGTGTTTTTCCGCGTAGCCCCCGCGTCTGCATTGACAACAATTTTTACTGGTTTCAAGAGTCAAAGAGAGAGGAAATCCCGTATGCATGCAGAGAGGATTCCGGCTTCTCTTTCCTTAAGCTAACCAAACACCCTTCTCTTAGAAACCTAGGAAAAAGTATTTTTTAGCAGATTTCTCTCTAGAGTTCCAGTAAACAAACATGTCCTAAACTAACGAGCGGTTTGATTTTCTTTTAAGGGGGATTTCAGTTGGGCCTCCTATATTAAAACTTAATTAGTGAAAACCTCAATTACAATTTTTTTTCGTCTGGGCCTCATTTTTCTTAGAGGGCGCTACATTGCAGACACATGTCTAGCAGGGCTTTAGTCAAGAAACAAATAAAGACTAAAATACCCCCATTTAAACTTTTAGCCTAAATCTCGACAGTAACTGAAATTGCTCCGTAACTGCAACTTTGTGAGAAATTGGGACTTCGACTTGCAATTGCAGAATGAGACTTTGTGAGAACTAGCAGATTGCAGTCTTCATGATCGCAGTTCTTATTATGAGGACTGCTACTCATAATAAGGACTGCGACCATGATCACAGCCTTTTTATAAGGACTAAGAGAGCCTTTTTATGAGGACTGCGACCTTCTCATTCCTTATTATGAAGATTCCGATCATCTCTTCTCTCACTGTGTTACTCTCCTCTAAAATCCTAGTTCCCTAAAAATCAAAATCAAATCATGAGTCACAGTCCTTGAGTTGCAGTCCTCACATAAAAGATTCCTTATATTTCAGCATCATCATCATCTAGCAGAAAACAAATCAAAAACTCAAGGTCAATCCTTTTATATAAGAACTTTGTGAGAACTTCGACTGCAGTAGTAATGATTGATATACAATCCAGATCTAAATACCACATCGATCACAAACACAAATAAAACTCATCATGATTACGAACAAAAAAGATCAATAAAAGGTCGTGCAATGCCTCGTCCCCGCGAGTGTACGGTCAGAAAATTGAAAATATTGCAAAGTTTTCTTGAATCAGTGAAAAATTATAATAACTCAAAATCTAATTACAAAAGAGAGGAGATATTCAAACTCAAATCTCCTCTTTATTTAATGCCAGGTCATTCATGTAGCGGTGGAAAGTGATTCTTATTTTCCGTTGACCGGGTGAACGTCAAGCTTATTTGAGAACTTGTCTCCTTAAATCACTGATGGAGTAGCACAGCTCCTATCAAATAAAATCTCAAAGAGATTCGAACAAAACTTGAACTCAGCATGTTTACATTGAAGAGTTAAACTCTTTGTAATGCTAATATTTCTCAGTTGAAAATTCAACTCCTTTTCAATAGCAGCTTTAACTATTTATTGGGGATTCTAGGGGTAAAACTGTCCCCTAAAAACCCTCCATAATGGGGGTTAACTCCCCTCATTACGTAGGCAGTAATTGACCCAGTAATGAGGGCAGTTATAACTGGGACGCATGACTTATTTGCAGTTGAAACGTGGGCTTGAGCTCTACGTTTAGCTATTGAGATTATGTTGGACGCGGTCCTCGAGCCCTGTGTTTTGGCATTGTTGTGGTATTGAGACGCAGGCGTCGAGCTCTGCTAGACGCGGGCTTCGAGCGCCGCGTTTTGGCATTGCTGTGGTGCTGAGACGCGGGCTTCGAGCCCCGCGTCTTGGCCTTGAAGTGATGCTGAGATGCGAGCTTCGAGCCGCGCGTCTTGGCTTTGCAGTGATGCTGAGACGCAGGCTTCGAGTTTCGTGTCTTGAAACTGCATCAATGGTTTTGATCAGCTTTGCATCTGAAGTATGGACTCTGCATTTGACGACTTGTCTTCAGTGATTTTTAGACAGTCTACAAAGCCCTCTTTAAAGTTTTCGAAACTCCGCGATTGGCTGAGACGGGTTTTGAAATACTTTGAACTTTTCTTTTGGCAGCAAGCTCTCAAGACTGGACTGTAAATCTTCTGAGATACCTTGAGCTTGATCTTGTCTGAATTTCGGGGTTCGTGAATGTACTGTTAAACTCTTTGAAGCCACTAGCGATGATCGTTGTGAGTATTTAGATACGCAGTCTAGACCTTATCGGTGCTATGAGCTGGTTGTCAGTGTACAGTTGAACTGGTAAAGTTGTCGATTGCTTTTGCTAGTGTACAATTGAATTGATTGCAGAGGCAGGGACGAACTCCTTGTTGTGTGGGAGAACGCAGCTCTCACAAACGCGGTTGCTGCGTTGAACAAGTAAGGACGCGAAGGACGCGACTCATGCTTGTTTAAAAATGCGGGTCTCGCTTGATGAAGAGACGCGCGATTGAGACGCAGCTCTTGGCTACTATAGAGACGCAGTCCTTAGCCGTTTGTTAAGACACTGCTCTGAGTTGTAGGGGAGACGTGACTCTCAGCCGATGAAGGGACGCAACCCTTGGCTATCACAGAGACATGTTCTTCAATTTGCTGAAGGGGACGCGGCCCTCGTCAAAGAGACGCGATCTTCAATTTGTTGAGCGGATGCGACCCTCAGTTGTTGAAGAGACGCGGCCTTCAGTTTGTTAAGGGACGCGATCTTCAACTTGTTAGAGGGGACGCGGCTCTTAGTTGGTTAAAGAACGCGACCTTCAACTTGTTGGAGGGGACGCGACCTTCGGTTTGTGAAGGGACGTGATCGGCCGCTAATATTGCATATTTATCATATTCTCATATCTATTATAGAATAAACTCTGCCTTTTCTAATTATTGTTTAATTTATTTGCAGGCCCAGTACTAAAGAAGAGGGAAGAGAAACGAGCCCAAAAAGCCCACCAAATTCTAATTTAATTCAGAATAAATTCGAAATTAGGGAATCAGGGCAGATCTTGACAAATCAGAGAGGTTGAAAACCGGTTGAAATAGATCTTCCCAAATCAAGTGGTTAAAGCCAACAATCAAAGATTGTTTCGTCAAATCCAAGAGCTGAAACGAGAAATCTAGTTGAAGATAAAGCCAAAACGCGAAACATAGAGCTGTACCCCCTGGCTGTGGCCACCTGGCCACAGCCAGGCCGTGGATCTGCGGCCAGAGCCGTGGATCCGCGGCTCTTTGGTCGAGATAAGGGGAGCGTTTGCTCCCCTTATCTTCTCACGCCTCCCCCCTCTGGGTTTTTTCCTATAAAAGGCAAGATTTTCACTGTAAATGGGACGACCATGCAGAGATAGGAATTAGTCCATTTTTTCATTTTTTTAGTGTAGGTTTTTGTTTTTCTTTTCATGTAATTTTCAGTTTTAGTTTATGTAAATCAGAGGAGATCAGAGTTTCATAGGAGAATGAGAACGAAGCTTGTACTGAGAGTGACACCGGTGTAAAATTTCCTTCTTTTCTCTTATTGTTATAAAATCGAATCTGTAGTTCCCTTTTGTATGTACTTTGTTTTTGTGTTCTTCTTCTTCTTCTCTACTTTTCTTCTTTTGGTACAATTACTATCCAAGTGAGTCTAAAAGCATCAAAAGAGCTTTGCCTTTGCGAGTGCCACCGATAGCCCATGACGATGGATTTTGAGTTTCATTCTGTATCACTTCATACTTGCAACGTCTTGATGATATAATGTGAAGGAAATGGGAATCAACTCTTATGGGCTATACGTTGATCGCCTCACTTTAAGTTAACATCATTGCAAAAGATTCAAGGTAGGTATTTGGTCAAAAGAAGTAAGTAATTTTTAGTTTCTTTTCTTTTAATCATTTAGTTTAGAACACCACAATTCACCAAATCTTTTATCACTCTTTTTCAATCTCATTTATACAAATCACTTCTTATTTCTCCACCTTCTTATTCTACCGCTTTCTTTCTAACTCAACTTTAACTAAATTTTTCTTTTTTCTTTTAAAGAACTAAAGAAGAACTTTAACCAAACTTTGTATCTTAAAAGAAGACTTACTAAAAAAAGTTTTCATCGCTAGTCCCTCATTGTAGATCACGACCCGCATAGCCACTTGCTATTGCGGTAGAATTGAGTAACTTGCATTCTTTATTCTAAATCTGAAATTCTGTATTTGTGTGCAGGTTCTATCTCAATCAGAACGCAACCTTCAAAATGCAGCCCTTGAAACGTTACTTGCAGTTGTAGAGACGTGATTCTGAGGATGCGACTCTCCATGCGTGAAGATCTCACTAGATCTTTCGAGGCAGAGCCGGCGATGACGGTTGGTGACGCATGTCCGGATTGAAAATCCAAACGTCTTTGGGATTTCTCGGGATAAATATCCACGTGTCTTACTCAGACTGGATTTGAGCTTCGCGCAGCGAATTAAGGCTATTAATTGTCCTTTAAGAATGGCTTTGATTTTTATGCCGTTAACTAAGGCCAATAGCAAGCCTATAAATAGGCCATTAGCCTCTTAACAGTCATTCATCTTGACTATTTTCCTTCACAGTCATGTATTCTGAAGAACTTTCAAAGTACTTAGAATGTCTTCTTCCCTGGGCATGCATCCTGAAGAACTTTCAGAGTTCTTAAAAGAACTCAAAGTTTTAATACTTTCTCGCAATCTTCTTTGAAGACTATCACTGTTAAGTGATTTCAAAATCGAAAAGCATTTCCTCTGGTGCTTTCAGGCCGTATCTTGATGGATGATGTCCGCCCTCTAGAAAACTTTTCTTCAGGTAGAAAATGGCTTTTGCCATTACCATTCATGATGAGGCTCTGTTTCCTTGAAGCTCTATCATTACCGATTATGAAGAGACTCTATCTCTTGATCTCTTTCTGAAAACTTCTTTTTGAAGTTTAGACAGTCGATTTGAGATCCACGTGTCGATGATCTGCAAACACAATTCTCACATTAATTAATGAACTGAGTACTGAGTTCTGCATCTTTTGAGATCTTTAGACGCGAGCGTGGTGAACTCTGCGTCTTGAAGTCTTAAACGTGGGTCTCGCATATAAGACTCACGTCTGAATTTCATGACGCAGAAAAAAATTCCTAAGTCTGCGCCTTTAATATAATCTTCACGTTTCAATCATCATACGTGAGTCTCATGTTGGGATGTGCATTCCGATACATACTTTCTGTCTTTGCAGAAATTTAACCCTCGAGTTTTTCTTTCTTGCAGGTCTTGGCCATATCGATGGTACTGGCTCCAGTGTCTTTGCCGCGTCCATTGAGGCAGACATGAAACGACCAGTTCGCTCAATTGGCGACCACTTAAGAAGCCAAAACTTCTATCCAAGGGCGAGGAAGATTTGCATGATTCTCGATATGCATCTAGACATTATTGGGCATGATGCACCGGTAAGGTCTCGGTTTCTTCTTAATTACAATGAGCATGAAGCATTTGAAGGTCACAGGAAAAAAGGTGTCACCAGTAAGGTCGTGGATCCTCCCTTCACCAATCTTGGTCAAAGAAGTGACTGCGACGAAAAACCCATGCTCATTGGGTGACTTTCTGGTGGTGAAACCTCCCATTAAACGAAGGATTACGACTTTGTGAAGACCTTCGCACCAGTTGGCGGGTGGAATCAGAATGTTCCCTTGCATTTCAACCTCGAGAAACACCATTATTCTCAAGAGGAGAGAAAGTTGATCTGTTATTCCAGACCACAGTTAAGAAGACGAGCTTCATGTATCTTCAATATTTCAAGGAGTGAGTGCAACCTTTCGCTGAGTAAAAGGAACTTCTTTGTAGTCCTTTGTTGTAACACTCAATCTTATTGGATAAGAGAGTGTTATATCACTTTCACATATTTGAATATCAATAAAAGTGACATTTTTATGCCTTCTTGTTTGTCTTAACTTCCTTTTTGTATTGAAAATCAGACAAATGAAATTGATTACCTTTGATTTGTTAGAGGTGTGATATTTAACTTAGCAACTCAAAGTTGAAAATTTTCATTTAAGGAATTTAAAAAAGTTACTGTCATAGGTGTGATGTAAACTTGATAGGAGATAGAATTTGCAATATGAAGCAAATTGGATTGTCAGAGGCGTGATATTAACATGATAAGGAGTTGAATGCTAGAGGCGTGATATTAACTTAGCATTTAATGTTTCTCATTTTCGTGGAAAAAAATCGAGAGAATCGCTGTCATAGGTGTAGCGTTTAACTCAACAGCGGGGTGAATGCTGGAGGTGTTATATTAACTTAGCATTTGACATCTCTTTGATAAGAAATCTCAAGGGAGGATCATTGTCATATGTGTTGTATTTAACTTAATAATGATTTGAATGCCAAAGGTGTGATGTTAACTTGGCATTTGAAATCCCGTTTCCGATGGGGAAAATCGAGAGAATCGCTATTATAGGTGTAGTATTTAACTTAACATGGATTCATATTGCAATATAAGCAATTGAGTCAGAGATGTGGTGTTAACTTAACTGGGAAACTCTGTGATTTGAGTAGTTTGTGGGCCTACCATTCCATTGACGAGAATAACAAGTGAGATGAGACCCATCGAGGATCTGAGTATTTCTTTACCGTCTTAGCTGTGATATTAACTTAACGGATTAGATTGAATCTTGTCAGAGGTGTGATATTAACTTGATAAGAATGTGAGCTAGAGTTGTAATGTTAACTTAGTCCCACAAAAATTTCAGTTTCATCGGGAAAACTGAAGATACCACTGTCATAGGTGTAGTGTTGAAATTAACAGTGGAGACAATGCTAGAGGTGTAATTTTAAACTTAGCACTGGTCACCTCAGCTTCGATGCGGAAGCTTGACGGAAGGTCATTATTATAGGTGTAGTGTTAAATTTAACAATGAGACAGATGCTAGAGGTGTAATGTTAAACTTAACATCGCTCGTCTCAGCTTCGATATGGAAGCCTGAGGGAAGTGACTGTCAGAGATTTAATGTTAAACTTGGCAGCAACTTGATTACTGTTAGAGGTGTGATATTAAGCTTAATAGTAATTTGTTAGACGTGTAATATTAACATGATAAGCGTTGGTTTGCGATATGAGCAATTTTGAGGACTTGTCATTCTATTGAGAAGAATTGACAAGTGAAGTTTGGGTTATCAGAGGAGTAGTGTTAACTTAACAATTTTAAAGACTTGTAACTCCATGTAAGGGAGTCGACAAGTGAAAGTTCGTACTCACTGGGGAGTAATAGAACTTTTCACTTTTAGAGGTTTGATGTTAACATAACAGTGATTGAGTTTGTGGACCTACCACTCTATGGGAGGAAATTGGTAGGGAATTTTGATGGAAAATAGAATGAATTGTTAGAGTTGTAATATTAACGTGACGAACATTGATCCTTCAGGGATATTGATAGGTTTGCCATTACAGGTGTAATGTTAACATAACAGCAGAGAGATTCTGAGTAGGTATTTATTGAAATTTTGTCGTCAGAGATTTAATGTTAACTTGATGGACTCCATTGGAGATCGAGGAAAATGTCTTGTCAGAGGTTTACTGTTAACGTGATAAGTCTGTGCTCATTTTACTAGGAAAATGGATACATGTATTTTTTTGGTCTTATCATTCCATGGAAGGGAATTGGTAAGGGATTTTGGAGAGGAAGACGAGATTAAGTCCCTTAGGATTTTTGGCAAATCATCAGTTATCAATGGATTTAGTATGCCTTTACCAACTACCGTTTAGTTAGGCTAGTCATGCTATTCCTGTAAGCATGATAAGTTGTCGAAAACTTATGTTGGACTTAAAAGCTAACATTTTCCTCTACCCTTAGCCGTTAAATGTGTCAATTAGCTTGTCTTTATCAGCTTGATTCTGTTGAGGATTAAACTGTGTTCTCAAGCACCGTTCGCGTGATCATGCCTCTTAACCAGTTCTTATATGCCAGTTAGAACTCCAGCGATGTTCGACCGTTACACTAGTTCCCCCTGTCGCCGAATAATTAGTGATCAATGAGGACTATTATGCTTGTGTTGAGTAGAGTATCACCAACCAACTGTTGATCAATGAAGACTACTATGCTCGTGTTGAGCAGAACATAGTTGACTAGTTATTGATCAATGAAGACTATTATGCTCATGTTGAATACAACATAGTCAACTAGCTATTGATCAATGAGGACTATTATGCTCGGGTTGAGCTGAGCATAGTCGTCAATCGAGAGTTCTGTTGTAAGGGAATGTATTCGATGCAAGCGTCATACATACTAAATCCAACGATCAGAGGTCTAATGTAACATGATCAAGGGTAGTATTTCTTTAAGAATTTGCTATTAATCGGCATCATAAGTATATTGCCTTCTGTATTTATCAGGCGATATGCTCTATTTGAGTAGACTGACTCTAACATAAATGGTCATTCCCATTTGGGTTGAAATTTTCCTTTCGTCTTGTGCGTCATCACCATTGGCCTCTTGACAGCCAAGACGAGATCACCTTTCTTGAAAGTCCGCTTCTAAACTTTCTTGTTGAAGTCTCTGAAAATTCGAGCTTGATAAAGCTCGATTTGCTATTGAACTTTTAGACGTTTGTCGTCCAAAGCTTCCAACTCCTTGAGTCACAGTCGATGCTTCTCCTCATCCGTCATCTCCGTTGTCAAAGTAGCGCGTAAAGATGGGATCTAAATTTTTAGCGAAAGTATGACTTCACACCCGTACATCAAAGAGAATAATGCAGCTTTCGTAGGGGTTCTCACTGTTGTGCGGTAAGCCCATAAGCATTCACCTAATTTGTTGTCCTAGTCGCGTTGACTTTTTGAGATAAACTTCTTGAGAAGCTTTCCAATGGTTTTGTTAAAAGCTTATGCAAGACCGTTTGCTGCTGAAAGTACACCTAGAGGGGGTGAATAGGTGTACGGCTAATCTAGTGAAAATAATGCGAAATTTAAAAAAAACTAATTGCAACACACTTAGTGTAACAACAAGTGTAGCTGAATTCCCGGTGAAGGGCTCTGGACTAACTCCTCTTGCTTCCTCTAAATAAGAGCTGAGGTGCTATTTGAAGCTTGTTGGAACTTACTTTTGATGATACATTTGTGAAGCCATATCATTTGGAGGTCTATCACAAGTCTATTCAAGAGTTCTACATGATGAAGACTTCCCAAAGGGAATTGATAATGATGTGTATTGTAATTGTTGATAGCATGTTAAAAGTCTTGAAACACACACACATCATAGTCTTTTAGTCGACTTATAGCCTTTTGTAGTCGACTTATACATGGTATAGTCGACTTATATATTTTCATAGTCGACTAGCTTTTTGTCCTGAAAGATCCCAACTCTCTGTTTGTCACTATTAGTTGACTTAACCGTATACATAGTCGACTAATAGACTTGTATAGTCGACTTATAATTCCCTCTGGTCGACTAGTTTTAGTTTTCAGAAACTTGTCTATTGATTCAAACTTGACCTAGTCGATTTGGTCCCAATACTAGTCGACTATGAGAAATTTGCCAACTCTAGTCGACTAACTCATATCTCAAGTCGGCTAATGGCAGTTTCTGACTGTTGGACAGTTTCTATTTTCTGGAATTTCCTTTAACGTTATCCAACGTTTAAACATTCAAAATGGTCCTAATAACTATCCTAACTAATCATAGAGTTCAGCTATATATAGGGTTGTTATCTTAGGTTTAAAACACCAATTAAAATCAATAGTTTTCTGACCAAAAACTCTGCCAAAATTCTGGTTCTCTGAAAACTGTTTTTCCACTTTCCAGTTCTTCACCAATTCCTACTCTTTTGTGAAGATCTCTGAAAGTCCACCTATAATAGCCCTTGTCCATGATCAGATACTGATTCAAGGCTTATAGGAAAGCTTGTAATTACTTAAAAGAAGCATTGTACAAGAGCGTCTTCTTGGTGTAGAAGAGAAGTTGTACAAGGTGTTGTGGTCCTCTTGGTTGTAAGAAGAGTTGTATACATTTGGCAAAAGAAATTTGTTTTCTCCAAAACACTTGTAAACACAAAAACATGATATTGAAACAACTTTGAAGCATATTGTATATGGATAGAATCTGATATACATGAAAGATATTATATCTATATTTTTGACATTAAATCTAATATTGGTTGAACCAAAAAATCAAAAACCAATAAACATGAAACTTGTGTGTGTATTGTGAACTTGAGCATATCACACTATCTAATCTTTACAATGAGATCTAAACAAAATCTTAACTAAACAAATCGATGTCTTCTTGTCTCCAAGCCAACTCGATCCAAACTTGATTCACCGAGCTTGACTCCAATCGAGTGCTAGATGTGAACTTGACTCTCGAGCTCTTGAATCACCATGTGAAAGCTCAAAAATACCTTTGTTGAAGCTAATCACCAACTAATTTCTTGATTAAATATCTAAAACTAAATATCACAAGATTATTAGTAAACTATAACTACATGAGTTAATCATCATTAAAACTAGAGTGAAGGGCCTCTGGGCCAAAAATCTCCCCTTTTTGATGATGACAAAACTCATGGAGTTATATATGCATGGATTAAAGTTAAGCTTCATAGAAGCTCCCCTTAACTCATGCATAGCAATAAACAATAACAATACGTAATAAATGCTCAACATAGAAATGCATAAACATGCATGAAACAAAGAAATGAAACAAATATGATCTTTTATACCAATGAAATAAACATGCTTTTGATATTAATTTTAAAATAAACATGTTAATACCAACAAAAACTCTTGATACCAATAAAACAAACAAAAGATGCTCTGATTCTTTTGATACCAATGGTAAAAGAACAAATTTAAAACAAACATGCATATAAACAAACATGCATATATAAAACTCCAAAATATCTCTCCCCCTTTTTGTCAATTCATCAACAAAGGGGTACAAATAATAAAGGGCATAAACAATATTTTTCTCCCTTTACGCATAAGTCAAAACAATAAAGGTATATATGTTATATACATTCATGAAGAGGAGAGACGTGAAGTTAACTCCCCTGTATACATGCATTTATATGAAAAGAGATGACTAAACCCTAACCACATAAAGCATAATATGTAATGTATAAAAGAAGATGTGAAACACCTACTATACACGTGTACTACATACCAAAGAAAGGTCAATGACTTTAATATGCCATACATTCAACATGAATATATATATAGAGAAGATGCTAAGCTTCCCGTGCATATAAGCAATACAAATCAAAGCATTATGATACCCAATTGAAATATATATCAATTTAGCATGAAGGTATACATCGAAACATCATGATATCAATTTATGATACCAATTGAAAATAAACAAAATATTTTGAAGAAACTAACAAAAATTTTGATACCAATTGAAAGATATAAATATATATATAGGAAATCTTGATACCAATGGTAAAAATTTGTACCAATTCAAAATATTTTACACTTTTGATACCAATTAAAAGAATATAAACCAATCCTTTTGGTTAAACACTAAACTCATTTTGCAATAGAGATACCAAATAGAGAATAATAGCAATTTAAGATTCTTGATACCAATATTGAAAATGAAACATGTACCAATTGAAAATAATTTTCATTAGGAGCATAGGAAACAAAATAAAAACTAAGATATCATTTTTCAACATAAAGAGTGGGAGTAAGATACCAATGGTAAACAAAACCGATTGAAAGGTAAAAAAACATGAATTCTCTCCCCTTTTATGAAATACTTATGAAAATGATGCATAAGCTTGTATAAGATACCAATTGAAAAATAATTGTCATTAAAGATTAAATCAAGCTTAGCATAACAAAATTTGTGCTCTAAGATATAAGGATATAGTAAGCACAATCAAACCACGTATATATGTATGAAAAAGTAAATACCAATCAAAATTGATACTATTTGAAGTTGAAGCATATATATAGAAACAAATATGAGTATACAAAATAGATATCAATTGTGATACCAATTGAAAGCACAATGAGAATCAAGTGTATAACTCATAATGACCACCCTATCATGCAAATGTTAAAAAGATTTTGCATAAAGGCAAATGACTCAAGGGTATACATGTATATCCAATAGTTTTGACAAAATTAACATATACATGAAGCTAAAACATAAACATGAAAAACATGTCCAAAAATAGGGAATACAAGTCAAAATGTATAAATTATTAACACTAGACTAAACGAGGACATCTAATGGGTACAAATAAGCAATCAAGCACAAACATATAATAATCAATTTGTGGCTCATTAGTTGTACAAGTATTGACACAAGTTTTAATGAAAACTTACATCTAATAAGTAGTCAAAACATGAAGTATAAGATGAAACATAAACTAATATGATCATTATATGAATGCACATGTTTAGAGTTATGATATACACGATAGTTAAACTATGGTGACAACACAAAAGTAATAATCCATATGAACATGAGTGTATCTCAAATACTATACATATATGTCACAAATCTAACTATCACGGCATTTAACATAATAATCATAAAAACATGACATGCTAAAAATTAATCATCTAAAAGCATGTAAACATAAATGGGAGCAAGAGATTGTTACCAACACCATGAGGGTACATCTCTATGTCTCCAAACCAAGGTGGTCCTCCCACCAAACTCCCTTGAAAGTGATGCATCCAAAATAGTCACCATTAAGCTTGGAACGCATCCACCTCATTGAAATAACACCTAGAGGGGGGGTGAATAGGTGTTGGCTAATCTAATGGTCACTTATGAACAAATAATGCGGAAGTTAAAACAATTATGACCAATTAAAACTTCTTTTAATTAAACACTTATGTATAACTCAAGAGTGTTGCCGAATTCCCCTTGCGAGGCTCTGGACAAACTCCTCTAAATTCTCCTTGAATGGGTTGAGGTGCCGCGTTGGCTCTCTTGGTTGAATACTAGTGTTAACAACAATCCCAAGCAAGTATGTATATCAATTATGAACACAAGGGAATATATCATGCATATATAAGATGAACACAATAAATTGAATGCAAGATATAAAATAGAGACAAAAAGAGAAAGAGAGCAAGAGTGAGCAATCGCAAACACAAAGGGTTTGTTTCGAGGTTCGAGCACACTTGCTCTACATCCCCGCCTTCGACACACGAAAGATTTCCACTATGCAAGATCCCACCGGATCTCTCCTCGGTGCCGCAACACCTACAAGCCCTCGGACTCCCAAAGTCCCTTACACACCACAAGCCCACCGGCTCGTCGAGGCCGCACCTCAAATCACCACAAGAGTTCACACCTGAACTCCACACCACAACGAGCACACTTGCCCGTCTCCTCAAAGTACAAAGTAAAATCTCTTTGGTGATCACAACACTTTGATCACCTTACAAAAACTCTCACTACAACACTCCTATAGGATGAATAGCTCAATGGATGCTCAAGTGTTTGTGTGAGAAAGTAAGGAAAGAAAGCTATGGAGGAAAACTCAAAGAATCACTTTTTACACTCTCTTGATAAAAACTCCCTTTAAGATGGGAAGTATTTGCTCTCTATTTTGTGGAGAAAACTTCTGAAATCACTTAGAAAAACTGGCTCAAGAAGTCCTCAAAATCTTAGCTTCAAACAATGACAAAACCCCCTTTTATAGAGGCCAGAAAAATCTGACCGCTGGGCTCTGTCAGAGCTACCGGTCGACCGGTCCGGTCGACCGGCAACGGTCAAAAATGTGACCGTTGCAGCCTCCGGTCGACCGGCCCGGTCGACCGCGCAACTGGAGAAGAGAGTTAACTCTCTGTCGGTCGACCGGCCCGGTCGACCGATAATTCCCGAGAGCAAAGCTCTCTGAAACGGTCGACCGGCCCGGTCGACCGATCTCCAGTTCACACTGGCGTGCACGTCGTGCACGTCCGGTCGACCGACCCGGTCGACCGGCCTCTGTCAGTTCTGAAAAATCAGAACTGGCAGAACCAGAAAATAGGGATTAAGGATTGGTCTTTTGGCTTAATAAAATCCCAGAAATTCACAGTAAATCCAGAAAAATAGTTTCAATCAAAATAAAAACTGTTTTTCTAAAAAATATGTTTTTCTAAAACTTGTTTTTCCATAACTTCACAAAATACAAAAACAAGATATTTTGAACTTATAAAGCAAAGTGTGTATGGATATGATCCACCACACAATCAAGATAAAATATCTAGTTTTTGACATAAAGCACTAAACTTGTTTTGGTTAAAAGATATGTATATAAGAAATTACCAAAACCCAAAGTAGATACTTTGTCATAAGGAAAATCTCATCAAATACAAAAACAAGATATACTTTTAAAGCATAGTGTGTATGGATATGATCCACTACACAAATAAGATGAATATCTAGTTTTTGACATAAGGCACTAAACATGGTTTTGGATATAAGATATGTATACATGAATACCAAAAACCAAATTGTATTTTATCACAAATAAAAATCTTTTCTTAACTAGGAAAATCTTTTATGAAAATCATTCTATCAAGAGTGTGTGTGTGATATGAACTTGAGCAATCCACCAACTATCTATCCTTTACATTTTAACTAAAACAATTAAAAATCTTATACCTAGACACAAGTCTTCATCCTCTTGAAGTCTTCACTTGAAGGCTTCTCATCTTCTTGACTTGATCCACATGCTATCCACCGAGCTCATCTCTAGATGTGGTCTTGATGCATAGGCTCGTGAATCAACCGGTGCTAGCTTCACAACTTGTCTTTTATCCTTTGTTGAAGCTCCACACCTACTAAGATCTTGATAAGGAATCTGTCACTAATTAAACACAAGATCATTAGTAATCATAACTTCATGAGTTGATCATCATCAAAACTAGGGTGATAGGCCTTTGGGCCAACACTCATGGCACCATCACTCTCAAGTCAAGTGAGAGCCCACACCTACATCAAATAAAATAGGAATGGATTTTGGTACCCATACTCTTTTGGGTCCATGGGGTTAGCACCTTTCCTAACCTAAATAAACTTATTTGCTAAATTTGAATCATGTATCCTATCATAACAAAATTTAGCAAGGTGGCCCTTACGTCCACAATGTGTACAATTGTACACATGAGCCTACAAAGTGGTATGAGTGTGAACGTGAGAAGCATGTGTATGCCGTGGTTTGTGTGCATGCATAGATGGAATTTGTTTCTTGCGAAATATGGATTCCAAACGTGTGTGGTTCATGGCACATTGGCTCAAAGTAGAGCCCAAACAATCAACACTCTTCTTTAACATGGATATATCATTTTCAATAATAAAAGAAAAGGTGCATGCAATAGATACACTAGGTAGTGAAGCATGACAAACATGTGTCAATATTATTTTTCAAAGAAATATTTTTCTTAGAAACTAAATCAACTCTTTTGAAATAGAAGAAATTTTGTTTTTTAAAGACTCATTCTCTTTTAACACAAAATCAAGTTTTAAAGTTAAGGTCTCATTTTTCTTTAAAACATTTTCACAATCATTTTTACTTTTCAAAATTTTATTTTCTTTTAGAGTAAGGTCAAGTTTGAATTTCAATGAATCCCTTTCATTAGAAATCTTCACTTTTTCTTGTAAAATCAAATCAAGTTTAGAAGACAAATTTTCATTTTCTTCTTTAATGCAAAACTATTCTTTTTCAAAAGTTTATATTTTTCAAGCAATTTTTCACATACAATAGAAAGTTCTTCATTTAATGCATTGGCATCAATGTATTCATCATAAGAAGAACTATCACTATCTAGTTGAGTATCCGAATGTACCTCAAGGGAGTCATTCCCTTAGACCACGTAGCATGCATCGTCGGACCCATCCTCACTAGATTCCTTCTCCACTTGGTTTGGCAATTGAAGCTTTAGAGAGGTCAAGATGTTCCACACTGCAAAGGCGGAAACACAATGAGAAACCATGTTTAAATATTCTTTGCTAAGTGTTTTTCTAAGTGCCTCTAGGGCAAGTGCATTTGCCTCTATATGCTTGCTATTATTAAGGTAAGATTCCTTGGTAATGGTAAGGTAAACTTTATAACCTTTGGCTTTTAAATGCTAACCCATTCTAATCTTCCATATATCAATTTTAGAGATATAAAAGATGGGAGGGTTATCCATGAGTGCAAACTATATGTGTGCAAATGCAAATGATAGATTTGTTGGCCTAGAGGCCTTCCACTCTAGTTTTGATGATGATTAACTCATGTAGTTATGTGTACTAATAATCTTGTGATTTTAGTTTCAGATCATTAATTAAGATGTTAGTAGGTGATTAGCTTCAACAAAGATGGTTTGGAAGCTTTCACATAGTGATTCAAGAGCCCGAGCGACAAGATCATATATAACACTCATTGGAGTCAAGCTCGGTGGATCACGAAGTTTTGGATCGAGTCGGCTTGGAGACGGCACTCTACAAGAAGACATCGGTACCTAGTTTAGTTTGAGGTTTAGATCCATTTGTAAAGATTAGAATAGTATGATATGCTCAAGTTCACAACACACACGTTCATGTTTTGAATATTGGTTTTCGATTTTTCTGTTTTTTTTAGATCCATTTGTAAAGATTAGAATAGTATGATATGCTCAAGTTCACAACACATACGTTTCATGTTTTGAATATTGGTTTTCGGTTTTTCTGTTTTTGGTTTAACCGATCTTAGTTTCATGAATAGATAGATCAAAACAAGTTTAAATGGTTTTATGTATAGTAGATTCATTCTATATACATGCATGCTTAACTTCCTAGACAAACTTAGTTTTGACTTACTTATTCATGTGTTTTATGTTTTGGTATTTTTAACAAAACATATTTTGGAATTAAAGTCAAAAACATGGATATATATATGTTTCATGTATATAGGATTATATCCATATAAATCATGTCTAAATGTTGTTTAATATCATGTTTTGGTATTTGGATAAGTCTTGGACAAAATGTATTTTCAATTCAAAAATTCAAGTTTTAGAAAATATAGTTTTTGATTTTTGGTAAAAATTATAAGACACAAAAAATGTTTCAAAATGTTTGTTATTTGTGATGAAATTTTTATCAGAAGTTTATATTTCAAAATAAAATAATAAAACTATTTTTGTGTAATTTTAGAGATTTTATGAGAATTTTTAGGATTAAAAATTACATGTTTTTCTGACCAGAGCTGCTGCTGCCAGGCTAGGTTGGTCGACTGGACGGTCGACCGGACCAAGTAGCTGGTCGACCGTAGCGGTCGATCGACGTGCACGGATACGTGCACGCTGGCTTACCCATAAGCCGGTTGACCGCACGGTCGACCGACTGAGAGCAGGTTGCTCTCGGGTTTCTCCCGGTCGACCGAGCGGTCGACCGGCCAGAGAGCCGTTGCTCTCTGGTTCTGGGGACGGTCGACTGCCCGGTCGACCGGTAGCTGCCTTCGGTCAAAAAGTGACCGTTGGCCGGTCAACCGACCGGTAGTTCATTTTTGGCAGTTTCTGTTGCCAACGGCTATAATTTTCTGGGGGCTATAAATACCCCATTGGAAAGAGGTTTTCTCTAAGATTTTTGGTGCTAATTTTTCCTGACTCTCCAGTGTTTTCACAGTAATCAAAAGAAGTTTTTGGGCTTTAAATTAAACAATCTATTTGGTGTTTTTTTAGGGTTTGAAAAATCAAGAAAAGGGTTTTGGGAAAAGTGTTTGATTCAACTTCTTTATCTTGGTTTCTAGTTTTTCCTAAGGATTTTCTTTGAGTTTTTGATTTCCATTCCTTTGGTTTTCTCCACACTTGAGCTACATCTACTATCTTATTCTATAGGATCTTTGTGTGGGAAAAGAGATTGTTTGTGGTCTTTTGATCACCAAGTTGTAAACCCTATCTTAGCTTGACTTTGTGCCTTTCCCTCATTGTGTTGAGGAGGTTGTGCAATTGGGTTGTATCCCTCAAGGTGTGAGGTGATCCTTGTGTTGTTTTGTGCTAATCCCTCAAGTTGTGAGGTGATTGTTTGTTGGCTTGGTGTCGTGCCTCAAGGAGGAGGTTGTGTTTGTAAGGAGAGGAGTTGGGTACTCCTTGTGATTGTATTGCCCCAAATCCTCGGTGGAGGTTCCCTTTGTGGGAGTCCTTTGTGGACAAGCTAGTGGACTAGAAATCCTTCACGGTGGTGAAGGTGGGGATGTAGAGCTGGGTGCTCGAACCTCGAAACATATCTTGTTGTTTGCGCTTGATCCCTTGACTCTTACTCTCTCTCTCTCTCTATATTGTGCCTTGCATCAATTCATATTATTCATTCATAATTATTTGCTTGGCTTGTTTGAGTGCGCATCTCTTGTTAATTGCAATTGATTTTCAAATTTCGCATTAAGTTCTCTAGATTAGTATTATCACCTATTCACCCCCCTCTAGGTGATTTCAAGATTAGCAACCACGATCTCACTCCTAGGTGGTTAAACCTAATATTGGTTGAACCGAAAAACTAAAAACCAATAAACATGAAACTTGTGTGTGTATTGTGAACTGAGCATATCACACTATCTAATCTTTACAATGAGATCTAAACAAAATCTTAAACTAAACAAACTGATGTCTTCTTATCTCCAAGCCGACTCGATCCACACTTGATTCACCTAGCTTGACTCCAACCGAGTGCTAGATATGAACTTGACGCTTGAGCTCTTGAATCACCATGTGAAAACTCCAAAACACCTTTGTTGAAGCTAATCATCAACTAATGTCTTGATTATAAATATCTGAAACTAAATATCACAAGATTATTAGTAAATTATAACTACATGAGTTAATCATCATCAAAACTAGAGTGAAGGGCCTCTGGGCCAGCAGCTGTTGGGTAATATGTCATTGAAGACACACTTTGAATTCTGAACTTGTTACAGAATCTCTAAAACGCTTGGCTGACGAACTGAGGACCATTACCGTAGACAATCCGTTGTGGCATGCCAAAGTGGTAGATTACGTGATGTTTGATAAACTTGATCACTTCAGCTATCTTGACCTCTTTCAGAGGGATAGCCTCCGCCCATTTGGAGAAGTAATCGGTTATAGTTAAGATAAACCAATGTCCTTTGGATGAAGGTGGGCTGATAGGATCAACCATGTCCATTCCCCACACTTCAAATGGCCAGGAAGAAGTCGTAGGATGAAAATGTCTTGACGCCTGATGAATGAAGTTACCATGAATCTGACAGGCATGGCATCGCTTTGTGTAAGCGATGGCATTAGGGATTATCTTTGGCCAATGATACCCAAATCTTCAGAGTCAATTTTCAACCTTTGGACCAACTTGGTGAGTTCTGTACATACCGTTGTGAGCTTCTTTGAGCGCCTCCTGTGCCTCTTCATATGACAGGCAGCGAAGTAAGATTCCATCATGCTATCGGTAATATAGTGTTCGCGTGATCGCATTGTAGTAGAATCTAGGGGATTCCTTCTAATAGCGATCGCCTCTTTGGGGTCATCGGATAGTATACCATACAAGGCATAGTCGATGTATGAGAATCGCCAATCCCTGAGCTCTGGACTTGCTAAAGTCTCTAGATCTTCTTTGACTTGAAGGTCTCCTGTTTGGTGTTTGATCATCTTCAAGGGTGAATTTTGGACAGTACAAGTCATGATTGTAGACGTGGTTGCACACATTTATTGCATTAGTCTTTATTACATTTTCATATTTATCATATAATAAATCTGCTAAATTCCTTATCTTAAATGTTTATTTTGCAGAAGATAATCATGGGGAGAAAGAGGATAAAATCAAATCAATATCAATTAAATTCAGATTTAACTAGATCTATTTGGTTAAAGGAGGATAATCCCAAATTCAATTGGTTAAATTCAGTTTTTGGTGAATCAAGTGATTAAATCTAAAGATCAACCGAGGATAACATCAAATACAGAGTCCAAATCCAAAGGGATAAATGGATAGAGAGAAGGTCAACAGATGAGATGAAGCAAATTTGACTCAGATTCTGACTAGATATATTTTAGTATTTGAATCATAACTTTCGCTACCAAAATTCAAATCAATGATTTAAGATGATCCAGAAAGAAGACTTAAAGAGGTACAACTCTTAAGTTGATCACTCTTTCTAATTCTGTCTTTTGATAAGTTATATTTAGCAATCAACATGCCAATAAGCTGTAGATCAGAACTGAATATCCACATCAGATCAAATTTGGAGATAAGGGAAGGATTTAAATTCAGAAATATCCAGCTTTTTCTATCTTCATACTCCTCTAACCTCTGCATTTATCCTATAAATACCTGCAATCTCAAAGGTAAAGGGGACGACCATGCAGAGATAGACTTTAGGCCAATTTTTCCTTCTTTTTAGTGTAGGTTTTTTTTTTATTTTTATGTAACTTTAGTTTTATTTATGTAATTCAGAGGAGATCAGAGTTTCATAGGAGAACGAGAGTGAAGATTGTACTGAGAGTGACACCGGTATAAGTTGTTCTTCTTTTCTCTTATTGATACAAAATTGAATGTATCGTTGCATTTGTAAGTTCTTCTTTATTTTTGTGTTCTTCTTCTTCCTTTCTACTTTTCTTCTTTTAGTACCAATTGCTATCCAAGTGAGTCTTATAGCATCAAAAGAGTCTTACCCTTGCGAGTGCCACCGATAGCTCTTGATGATGAGTTTTTAGTTTCATACTGTATCACTTCATACTTGCATCGTCTTGATGATATAATGTGGAAGAGATAGGAATCAACTCTCATGGCTATGCGCTGATCGCCTTACTTCAAGGTAATATCATTGCCACAGATTCAAGGTAAGTATTTGGCCAAAGGAGGTAAGTAACTTTTAGTTTCTTTTCTTTTAATTCTTTAGTTTAGAATACCACAATCTACTACTTCTTTTATCACTCGTTTTCAATTTCTTTGCTAATATCCACTTCCATTTTCTCCACCTTCTCTATCACCACTTTCTTCCTAACTTAACTTTAACTCTTTTTCATTTTCTTTTAAAGAACTAAAGAAGATCTTTAACCATTCTTTGTAACTTAAAAGAGTACTTGCTAAAAAAGCTTCCATCGCTAGTCCCTCCTTGTGGATCAAGACCCGCATAGCCACTTGCTATTGCGGTAGTATTGAGTACTTGCACTTTTTATCCTTAAGATCTAAAATTCTGTATTTTGTGTGCAGGTTCAAACATCAATCAAGACGAGTACTTTCTCTGTCGCTCCGGCTGGAAGGGCCAAGGAATCGGCGAGGGACGCCAGTGCATCTGCATGCGCATTTCACTAGCGAGGTACATGATCAATGTAGAAGTTTCTGAATCTCTCTGCCATGTAGATGGTTGCGTTGTGATAGGGTACTAAGTCTTCATGTTGGACTTTGTACTCCCTGCAAACTTGATTAACGATGAGCTTTTAATTACCATACACTTCGAAATTTTCATTTGCATCCAGATCAGAAGAGCATTATATTCTGCTATATGTTAGAATACGACTCAATTAATAAGAATGCATGAGGAATTACGTAGTTCTGTGGGAAGACAAGTACTACCCCCACTCCCGGCATGATATTTCATCGAGGACCGTTCTTGATGCGCCGTTGAAGAAGAGTTGTCATATCTGTTCTTCGAAAGACGTTTGGGTCATGCAGACTTCATCGATCTCATCTGGGAGTTCTTTATAAACTTTTGTCATTCTTGGGTCTAGATGTTCAGCCAAGAAGTCTGTCACTGCTTGTCCCTTCACAGCTTTTTATGGTAGGAATTGCATCTCATATTGGGAGAGCAATATGGCCCATTTTGCTAATTGATCATTCAACAATGATGGCATCGTCATAAGCAATCTTAAAGGATTGACTTTTGATATGACATATATGATTTGGCTCACCAAGTAGTGCTGCATCTTCTAGACAGCGAACACCAATGCGAGACATTCTTTTTCGATCAGGTTGTATCGATGTTCAGCTCCGATCGTAGTTCTAAAGTAGTAATTGCTTGCTCGTGCCCTTGATCATTATTCTGGGCTAGTAAAGCTCTTAGAGAATGATCCATGACTCGAACGTATATCAGGAAAAGTTTTCCTGACACCGGAGCTGCAAGGACAGGCGGATGCGTGAGGTACCGCTTGATTTACTCGAACGCTTGTTGGCAAGCATCGTCCCAGATGAATGAGACACCCTTCTTCATCAATCTGGTGAAAGGTTGGCATCGCCCTAAGAGATTTGAGATAAACTTCCGGATGTAGGTTAGTCGCCCTTCTAATCCTTTAAGATCTCTAAGGTTCCTTGGAGGTTGCATCTTCTAGATGGCGCAGACTTTCTCTGGGTTGAGGTGGATTCCTTTGGATGTCATAACAAATGCAAGGAATTTACCGATGGCCACCCCCAGGAAGGATTTAGTGGGATTCATTTTCAATTGATGCACCCGCATGATATTAAATACTGTCTTCAGATCTGCTATGTGATCATCTTTGGCATGATTTTTTTACTGCAATATCATCTATGTAGCATTCCACTGTTTTGCATATATGCTCGTAGAAGATTGTATTTATAGCTCTCTGACATGTCGCCCCCGCATTCTTCAATCCGAAGGACATCACAGTATAGTAATACACCCCTAGTGGTGTCCTGAAGGATTATGTTTCTCATCGTCAGGGTACATCTTAATTTGATTGTATCTAGAGAATCCATCTATGAAGGATATCCGTTCAAACCCACACGTGTTGTCGATCATGACATCCGTGATTGGAAGAGGGAACTCATCTTTAGGCCAGCTTCATTTAGATTGCGGAAATCAATGCAAACCCGAATTTCCCATTCTTAGTGACAGGGAAGATATTAGCTACCCAATCAGGGTGTTATTCTTCCCTGATGAAACATAAACCTATAAGCTTCTTGATTTCTGATTGAATCACTTCCATAATCTCTGGGCGAAACCGTCATTGGTGTTGCTTGACGGGCTTTGCGTCCGGACTAATGTTGAGGTGATGCATAACCACCTGAGGATTAAGTCCAGGCATAGCCTCGTAGTTCCAAGCAAAACCATCTATATACTCTCGCACGAGACATATTAGATCTTCTTTCTTGGGAAGTGATAAACTTTCGCTTATAAAGATGGGCTTAGGGTTCGCCTTATCTCCCAGGTTAATCTGGAGTACCTTATCCTCTGTGGTTGGTTCACGTCATTCAAAGCAAATATCCCAAAGAGTATTTAGGTGTTTGATCCAGGGATCTGTATCTGACTGGATTATTTCTCCATCTTCTTCTTTCGGGTGGCTTGTTGAAACCATGTTCACCAAATGGACTTTGAAGATGTTGCTGACACTGACATCTGATTCTCACGATGACGTGCCTGACGAATGGTCATGATATAATGACTCTTCGGATTCAGGGACACATAGCCCAACCCTCTCTGAGTTCGATGATAATAGTTAGGTTTTTTCCCTCTGGTAACAAAAAGGCTGAAGTATAGTTCGCCTTCCTTTGCCAAAGTTCAAGCCAGGACCAATTGCTAGGTTATACCCCATGTTCTCCATCATCTTGAATACATTTAGCTCGTAAAGAGAGAACTGAGGGGGGTCGATCTCGCTATTCAATTCTTCACGAATCATTGGTTTGGATTCGACTCTTCTAAAAATGATCAGTTTTTGACCTTTGTGTCTTGCTGGGACCTCGAAGAAGGTCCCTTGCACATCACTGACGCTTTGACATACCATGAGAGATGATCTCACCGATGCATGCAATGATGTCAAGGCATCTATTGCCGACCAGGGGTCATCATCTATATCGATACTAGTGTTTGATGGTACAGAGTCATAAATAAACATAGAAAAATAAGCCAAATCTAACTCTTCATTAATATACCACTTGCCTATATCATTGGAGGTGTTATTGACATCGAGCCTATTAACGCTCGTTACAAGAGGATTCCACTCCCAAAGACATTCTTTATCTGCCACTGGCTCGACATCAGCTTAATTACCAGAGTCTAGTTCTTCTGGCTGGGGGTTCTTATCTACTTCCAGAGAATCCTGGTAAAGGAGGAAATCTGTGAAGTAATTCTCTACCCTTGAATGGATGCCTTCCGGCGATCAACGTTCAGACTTTTCCATCTCCGTCAACATACTTCATGGCTTACTAGAGAGTAGAGGGGACAATGGAATTGCGATGAATCCATGGTCATCCCAACAACAAGTATATAAAGCATCAACATCAATAACATAGCATGTCACCTCAAATCTCAGGTCCCCGATCTGACATTTGAGTTTGATCTTTTCTATTGGGCGCGTACCATTGGCATTGAAGATATAAATAGTAGTTTGAGTGAAACTCAATCGATGAGTGGGGATTCCCAAGTGTTGCATGACCCGGTGGGGCATGATGTTCAATGTGAATTCTGGATCCACCTTATAAACTGTCTAAAAATCACTAAAGACAAGTCATCAGATAATAGGGTCTATGCTTCAGATGCAAGGCTAATCAAAGCCACTCGTGCGAGCCAAAATGCAGCGTTCGAAGCCCGCATCTCAACACCACTGCAATGTCAAGACGTAAAAATCAAAGCCCGTGTCTCAGCATTACTTCAGTACTCAGACACAGAGCTTGAAGCCCGCGTCTTACATGCGAAGCTTGGCACAGAGTTTGAAGCTCACATTTCAACACCACCCAGTGCCCAAACGCGAAGCTTAAGACCCGCATCTTAGACGCGAAACTCGACACAGGGTTTGAAGCTCGCATTTCAACACCATCGTGGCACCCAAATGCGAAGCTCAAGATTTGCATCAAGCGTTACCTCAATGGCTAAACGCAGAGCTCAAGCCTGTGTTCCAACTGGAGAGGAGCCCTGCGTCTCAGTTATAACTACCCTCATTACTGCGTCAAGTACTGCCCGCGTAATGAGGGGAGTTAACCCCAATCATGGAGGATTTTTAGGGGACAATTTTATCTCTGAAACTCCTATAAATAGCTCAGTTTCTATTGAAAAAGGGTCAGAATTTTCAGCAGAAGAATACTTATAAAGAGTTAAACTCTTCTACAAACTTGCTGAGTTCAAGTTTTTGCCTAAGTCTCTTTGAGATTTCATTAGATAGGAGCTGTGCTACTCCATCAGTGATCCAAAGAGAAAAGTTCTAGAGGAGCTTGACGTTCACCCGGTCAACGAAAAATAAGATTCACTTTCTATCGTTACGTAAAGAACCCAGCCTTAAACAAAGAGAAGATCTGAGCTTGAGTGTCTTCTCTCTCTTGTAGTTGGAATTTGAATTGTTGTAATCTCTCATTGATTCAAGGAGATTTTGCAATATATTCTCAACATCCCCCCCCCGGCACAAGAGATGGAGACTCCGCTGGGATTACTTTCTCCACTGATGAGCAAGTTGTGGCACAAGGTAATATCACCTTCACGGGAAAATGGTCGAGTCTCTTGTCATGAAATTCGACCAGGCAAAGTATGAGGAGTTCCTCTCTTTCGGCTTCAAGAGTCCCAGGATGGCGTGGCAATACCGTAGGGTCTCCTCAGAGATCCACTCTCAAGTCTCTTCAAAGACTTCCCCAAAGATAGCTTGTGCAAACAGAGCCATTTTTGATCGCGTCGCGCGTGTGACCCACGTCAACGTCTCCCACGAGACCCGCACGGCCAACGTCGTCGAAGGCCAATCTTGTCACACCCTTACTTTCAACATTCTTCTGCTCTAGATTACTAGAGGTTCCCAACAACCCGTGAAGCGTAATCGGAATGCCAAACGTCGACAAAGGCATCGTGCACGTCGACAACAGATGGTAGAGGCTGAAAAAATCATCTGTCCAATAGATACATGATGCGAGGTTCAGGCCCGCGTCACTTCTAAACTGCATCAGATGCACGAAGTCTACGTATCGGTACCAAAATGCAGAGCTGAAGAGGCTTGCATTTTTGAGACCCTATTTCACAGATGTGAGGTTCAGCAACGCGAGACTCGCGTCTCTTCTTAGAGACACGAGACCCGCGTCTCTACATCAGAATGCGAGGCTCATGAAGTCCGCGTTTCTCAATTGTCGCCAGACAAGCGCAAAAATCAGCAACACAAGGTCTGCATCTTTTCTCAGCAGAGGTATGAGATCTGCATCTCAAAGCCAAAACGCGAGAGCCGCATCTGCACCATAAAAATGTGAGATCCGCGTCTCTGAACCCTGCGCCCCTGATACTTGCATATCGGAGTTGCTATGCAAGATTAACATTTGTTCTTCAACGGCTAAAGTCAGAAGGGAGATGAAAAGTCATCATCCTCAGAGACTCGAGGCTGGTCTCTTCGATCCCCCTCCGACGGATCTAAGGGACTACTTAACGAAGAAGAGGAGTGTTCAACAAATCACTCCACGATGCTGCTGTGAACGGCTCATCACAACGGTGCTCTCTGAATGCCACTGTAGCTCACATGCAAGCAAATAATCGGTGTTCAACTGGTTATCATCTACGTCAGTCTCTCGCTTGGCCAAAAAGCGTCATTCCCGCACGAGAAGAACATTCTCTGATTTAGAGTACCCAGAAGTTACTGCGAACATGGTGGATCCAAGTACTACGCCAAGCAGAATTAAGAGAAAGCAAACAATAGTTAGCTCTGACGAGTTTGACACCGAGCCGGAAGGAGTGTACCGACATACCCGCACTCGAACTGGCGTAATAGCCCCAGTGGACTACAGTGCCCTAGCCCAGGGCATTGAAGCAAGTGAGTCACACTCTACTATCGCAGAGTCACAAGCCTCGAACTCTTCCGTAGAGAGAAGCCTTCGTGTATATGGCAGGGACTCCTGAAGAAATGGCCAAGCGTTTTGAACAGCAAGCCCAAGTCTAGAGGGAATAACTCGATATGATTCGTGCCCAATAAGAATCTATCGACACCGTCAAGTAGATGCTTTCACAATTGCTTAAGGATAAGAAGAAGAAGCCGAAGGCCAAAACTTCTCCTAAGAAGTCCAGGGGCAAACGGAAGGAAGGGGAGAGCTCATCTTCTGCACATACTGAAGATAAAGAGCATTCCAACTCTGAGCCATCCAAGCCTTCATCTGAAGAGAAGGTTAATTCAGAGAACATGAGTACTCATTCTAAAAGAATAAGCAAAATAGAGCAATGCCTTGAGGCCCTTGCCAACCGAAAAGGCTTCAAGAAGCAGGAGTGGTTCGGTCGTCCCGTATCCTCCTAAATTCAAATCTCCAAACCTACAAGCCTTCGATGGCAAAGGGTCATTGAACCGGTACATATACTACTTCAAGTCCCAGACCGAAATGTAGTATCAAATGATGCCATCCTGACACGTTTATTCACTAGCACCCTTAAAGGGATTGCTTTTGAATTGTTCATGAAGCTCCTAGAAGGCTCTATCAAGAACTAGGGTGATCTGAAAAAGCTTTTTCTCACCCGTCTCTTCGAAGATGATTCAGAGATTATCATACCAACCCTTCTGGCAACAATGCAACAGAAAGGAGAGCCAATTAAAGCATTTGTGAAGAGATTTCAGAACATGACACTCTGATGTCCTAACGGCATGACCCAGACCACCCTGGTGGAAACATGCCGTCACAATTTGCAAACCTCACTCCTGATAGCTGGATGCCATACCTGAAAGCATTTGGTCCAACAAGGCGAATAGGCAGAGGAGATTGTCACCAGGATTAAGGCAGAAAAAAACAAGACCGACCCAAGAAGTCGACAAGGCGCACGCGCCAGAAGCATCTTTCCAAGCTAAAAGGAAGGACACACTGGCGACAGAGACGAAGTCTCCCTCTAAGCCTAACCAACTAGAGGGGGTAGCTCTTCAAGCCAACCACACGCCAACAAGCAGTACTCCTTCAAAGACGAGCATCCCGATTCGTTGTTCAAATTGCTCAAAAAGAGCAACAGACTGAAGCTTTCTAAAGCTAGACATCCTGAAGACGTAGGCAAGACAGACAACACCAATTACTGCTTGTACCACAAGATGCTAGGACACCCTATCAAAAGTTGTTACATCTTCAAAAACATTCTCCAAGCTTTGACTGATGCGGAGGTGCTCAAGCTCCTCCCAGAGCAGAAGAAAGTGATAGCCAATATGACGTCTTTCCTGCAGTTCACGGTACAACCTCCAACGCAAGCCGGAGTGGTTCACATCCCGAAAGGGGAACTAAGAGTGGTCAATACAGATTCATACTACCGGTAAGAGAAAGGTCTCATACCTATTTTACTCCTCAGGGAGAGATCATGTAGATCATCCCGATCTCATGGTAGGCCAGCAGTTAACTACTGTTACTAGCAGGAAGTCCAGAGGGAAAGTAAAAGCTTCACCTTGCAATGTGGTGTGTGCTTCCTCCCAGAAAGCAGAAACCGATGTCCCCTCACTAACTGATTCAGAGGAGGAGACAACCGTATTTGCTGCAGAACCAAATGCACCGCTTATGGTAGGAACTAGCTCGGGCCAATCATACTTGAAGAAGTACGAAGAAATCCGCCTAAATCCACCTCAGAGCTAACCAATAAATCCATGAAGCAATCCATGGAGAAGCAAAAGGAGCTTCGGTACGCTAAGGCTCTCCCAAAGGTCAAAGCAGAAGGATCTTTGAGACCTTACCACTTCGATGTCTTAGCCAAACTGACCAACCCGGCCAGGGCTACCCTCTATGAGCTTCTGAGACTGTCTAAGTCAACAAGGGAAGCTCTGAGAGAAGCCTTAACCATGCTGAGGCCTTCATGGCCTGAATTCTGGCTAAACCAGAGGAGAAAGATGAAGAAAACTGTCTCCACGCCTCTCAACATGTCCCATGCATAACCTTCACTCCAGATGACATGCAGATTAAGGGAAAACATGATAGGCCCATGTACTTCACAGGGTATATTGGATCATCTAAAGTCAGCTGCATTTAAGTGGATCCAGGATTCGCGTTGAGCATTATGCCCCACCAAGTCATGCAGCACTTGAGAATCCTCACTCACCGATTGAACACCACGAACACTACCATTTATGACTTCAACGCCAATGGTACGCGCCCAATGTGAAAGATTAAACTCAAATGTCAGATCAGAGACCTAAGATCCATGGTGACGGGCTATATTATTGACGCCAACACTTCATATAATTTGTTGCTGGGACGACTATGGATTCATCGCCATTCCATCGTCCCCTCTACTCTCCATCAAGTCGTGAAGTATGTTATTGGAGATGGGAAATTCTGAACATTGGTCGCCGAAAGGTATCCGTTCAAGGGAGTAGAGAACTACTTTACAGACTCTCTCCTGCACCAGGATCTATGGAGACATACGAGAATCCCCAGCCATAGGAACTAGACTCAGGCAATGAAGTTGATGTCGAACTGAAGGCAGAAGAAGAATGCCTTTGGGAGCTGAATCCACTTGTAACAAGCGTTAATAAGCTCAATGTAAATAACACTGCCAATGATTGTAATATCTCTAGTTTAAAATACTGTATTTTTAAATCTTCTATGTATCTATAAATTTTTACTATACTTTTATTTTATCAACTTGATTTATGACTTAAGGAATTATTAAATACATAAATTATTTTGCGATAGTAAATATTTATTTGGCTTTAAATATTATTAATATTAATTGATTGAGATTAGTAGTAATTATTACTATTATTTATTACTATTTGTGTAATTGTTCTTAATATAAATATTATTAGTGTTGTTGTTATTATCGCTATTGTTAATTACTATTTTAGTGTATTATTATTACTAATTTCATTGTTGTTGTTATTATTATTATTATGGTTGTTGTTATTATTATCATTATCTTTGCTAATCTTGTTGTTAATATTATTGTTCGCGATTCGAAATTCATGAAAAACTCCATCGTTGTTGAATCACGTACAAGTTATAAAACCTAAACTTACTAAAATCTTTTTGGCAAAGTGTGTAGTGGTAAGTTATAGGATCGAATCCACAGAGACTTGTTCTTAAAATTTTAGTTATTAAAAATCTCAATCTTATCTTATTCTAGTTGAGAAATCCCTTGAATGAAGGTTGAAATTTTATTTTTTTTTAAATAAATAAATAAATAAAAAAATCTTGTAGAAGAAAGCAAAAGAAAAATAAAAATATGAAGAAAGCAAAAGAAGAAGGAAATACTAACCTTTTTGTGAAGATTTGAATACCCAAAATAAGAAGGAAAAAAATTAAAAGATTGGTACGAAGGAAGAGGTAGATGAACTAGTGAACTTATTTCTTGTCGTCGCCTTGTTGTCTCCCTCCTCCAAGCGATGCTGAAAACAAAAGAAGTTAATAAAAGAAAAGAGATGACTTCATGAAATAAAATATGAAAGAAAAGAATAGCAATAAAAATAAAGAGAAAATTAAAGAAAAACTTAGACTGAACGCCGCAAGATTGTGAAGAAGAAATCTGAATTTTATTCCATAAGCATTAAATACAAAGCATCTTGACCTCTCCAACTCGCATTACAACGCTCAAAACTTTCTTTCTCTAACTTTTCAGCCCTCTCTCTTAGTCTTCCTCATCTCTCAATGAGTACAAGTATTTATAGGAAAAATAATGATAAGGGAGAGTGTGGGGAGATAGGAAGAGTTGGCTAATTTTTCAATCTTCCCCTTATCTCCATACTGGATTTATCCAGAATCTGTTCTGCAGTTTGATGACGTATTGAGTGCTGAATATTGCTTAATAGATGATAGAATCCGAAAAAGTGATCAACATAAAAGTTGTAGCCCTTTGAATCTTCTTTCTGGATCATCTTGAATCATCAGATTTGAGATTCGGTAGCAAAAGATATGATTAAAATGCTAAACTGTATCCAGTCTGATTTGCTCTGATCTTCAGCTGAACATTTGCCCCAATCCTTGATTTGTTCTAACTAGATCTGGGATTATCCTCAGCTAACCAAATAGATCCAGTTAAATCTGATTTTAACTGGTATTTATTTGATTTAATCCTCTTTCTCTTCATTATTATCTTCTGCAAAATAAATATTTAAGACAAGAAAATTAGCATCATTATTACACGATAAATGTAAGAGTGTAATGAAAAGAATGCAAAATATGTGTGTGATCACACCCCCACACCTATCTTTTGCTCGTCCTCGAGCAAAACAACAAAACTAAACCAATGATTATTAGACCACTTTCGCAGGTCACGCGATTGCACTGAGCTTGTGCAACAAGCCGTTAATCTCTAGGTTTCCCCTAGAGGACGAGTTTTGTCTCGTGAGGGTTTTCAGCGGATTGCACCCACAAAATCCATAAAGAAAGAGAAATAAAGAGTTAGTATTTTCGAAAAGCATTTTGAAAGAGAAAAATATTTGAAATATTATTGTAAGATTTAAGTAATCTATAAGTTATAGGAAAATCGAATTTTTTCATTCCTAAACTTAGTCTCTATTCAAAAATTTGCTATCAATCAAGATAAGGAGTCAAATTGTACTTCTCATCTAGTCTATTACTTTACCTTAAGTCATATGCACTTGTTACTGTGAAAATTTTGACTAAGGGTTCATTAACTCTAACTCTTATGCCTTATTTATATATATATATATATATATATATATATATATATATATATATATATATATATATATATATATATATATGTGGTATTATTCCTTAGTTTAGGCTTTCTAATCTGCCCATGTAACGAGCCTTTAATCGATGACTCCCAAACCAGACGGTCTTAGGGCACCGGGTGAGAAAACACCCCTAAGAATTTAAGAACTCGAGCAAATAAGGCCACAAAACTAAGAATTTTATTATATGGATCTTCTTTAGGCGTGAATACTTATGCTTTATTAGGCACAAATACCCAGCTTAATCAAAGGATATATATATATATATATTTTAACTTATCTAATCATCTTTCGCGTAAATACTAAGGCTTGCTTAGGCCAAAACACCTAACTAATCAATAATTAGATTTGCTTATTTCTTTCTTTTTCTTTTTTTTTTATATATATTTTTTATAAGGCACAAGAATCGTTGTTTTTGAACCCTAAGTGTATAAGTGTATGAGGTATGCATACTTCATCAAGGTAAAGATCAAGACTAAATTACTTTGACAAATTATCTTCCTAACCCTAAAAATCAAACAAATAATCTTATTTTGACCAAGTATAATAAATCCTAATTTGGATTTTCCTATTCCTTAAAATTAACTTAATTTCTTACAAAAAAATATGTCAAAATATTATTTCTATTTTCAAAAAGTTTTTTTTAAAAAATTATATATATATATTTTTAATCTTTATTATTATTGTTATTATTTTTTTTTCTTTTTTTGGAAAACTTAAAAGAAAGCATATGTTAACCCCCCACACTTATCTCATGCATTGTCCTCAATGTATGAATGAATGCATAGCATGCTACAAATGTAAGAATGTGAAGGGTAGATAGTACCTGATAAGGACGAGTGGATGTCATTCATCATTGTCTAGTTAAGAGAAAAAAATATAAAAACTATAATACATAAATGGATCCCTAATATATATAGAGATCAATCCTGATAAACAGGATTTTCCAGAAGGATTTCCTCCACTTCAGGCTTAGATACTCACGGTATGGTTTTAAACGATGACCATTTACTTGAAAAGTGGTACCATCCGTGGTATTGTGGACTTCAACTGCACCATGTGAATGTACCTTATGAACAATGTATGGACCGGTCCAACGAGATTTCAGTTTTCCCGGAAAGAGATGTAGACGGGAATTGTACAGCAAGACTTTTTGTCCTGGTTGAAATTCCTTCCGAGTTATGATCTTATCATGTATAATCTTCATACGATCCTTGTTCCGTTTTGAACAGTCATATGCATCATTCCTTATCTCTTCAAGCTCATCAAGTTGAAGTTTCCTAGATTCTCCTGCCTTGTCTAGATCAAAATTTAGGCGTTTGATTGCCCAGTATGCTTTATGTTCTAACTCGACAGGAAGATGGCAAGCCTTTCCATAAACTAACCTATATGGAGACATTCCAATAGGAGTTTTGAATGCAGTTCTATATGCCCATAAGGCATCAGTCAGACGAAGAGACCAATCATTTCTAGTAGTGTTCACAGTTTTCTCTAGAATGGTCTTGATGGCTCGATTGGAAACTTCTACTTGGCCACTAGTCTGTGGGTGGTAAGGGGTGGCTACTCTATGATTGATGCAATATTTTCTCATTAAGGCTTCAAATGTACGATTGCAGAAATGTTTTCCACCATCGCTGATGATTGCACGAGGAAAGCCAAAACGAGAAAATACATTCTCTTTCAAGAAGTTTACCATAACTTTGTGGTCATTAGTTTTACATGCTACCGTCTCTATCCATTTAGAGACGTAGTCAACTGCTACAAGGATATATTGGTATCCATGGGATATCGGAAAGGGACCCATGAAGTCAATGCCCCAAACATCAAAGATTTCGACAACTAAGATCGGGTTTAACGGCATTTCGTTCCGGCGTGCAATCTTCCCTAATTGTTGACAACGATCACATGATTGACAATAGACATGTGCGTCACGGAATAGAGTGGGCCAATAAAAACCACATTGCAAAATTTTTGCAGCAGTTTTCTTCCCACTAAAATGACCTCCACAGGCTTGGTCATGGCAAAATGAAAGGATGCTCCTAAATTCTGAGTCAGGAATGCATCGTCGAATGATCTGATCGGGACAGTACTTGAACAAGTATGGTTCATCCCAGAAGAACCATTTGATCTTAGCTAAGAAACGCAATCGTTCTTGTTTGGTCCATGAATCGGGCATCTGTTCCGTGACAAGATAATTCACAATGTCAGCATACCACGGAACAATTGAAGAGGAGACGGACATTAACTGCTCATCAGGAAATGTCTCAAGGACAGGTAGTGAGTCGGACACAGATTCTACCACAATCCTAGACAAATGATCTGCTACAACATTCTCAGCTCCCTTTTTATCATGAATTTGTAAGTCGAATTCCTGTAGGAGTAAGATCCACCAGATTAAACGGGCTTTAGCATCTTTTTTCATGAGAAGGTACTTTAAAGCTGCATGATCGGTGTAGATTAGGACCTTAGAACCTATAAGGTATGGACGAAATTTGTCAAGAGCGAAAACGATTGCCAACAACTCTTTTTCAGTAGTAGAATAATTCAGTTGGGCATCGTTAAGAGTCTTACTGGCATAGCAAATGACATGAGGAAGTTTATCCACTCGTTGGCCTAGGACAACCCTATAGCATAGTCAGAAGCGTCACACATCACCTCAAATGGGAGATTCCAATCAGGTGGTCGGATGATGGGTGCCGTGGTTAACTCGGTCTTTAGCCTTTCAAAGGCTTCCAAACAAGAAGGGGTGAACTCAAAAGGAGCATCCTTTGCTAGAAGATCACAAAGAGGTTTGGAGATTTTAGAAAAATCTTTGATAAAGCGGCGGTAAAATCCAGCATGGCCTAGGAAAGATCGCACCTCCCGAACAGTTCTAGGAGGTGGTAATTTGGTGATTAGCTCTACCTTACCTTTATCAACCTCTATACCTCTATTAGAAATAATGTGTCCTAAGACAATCCCGGATTTCACCATGAAATAGCATTTTTCCCAATTAAGAACTAGGTTCTTCTCCTTGCATCTTATCAATACCAATGATAGATGATATAAACCCTCATCAAAAGTAGACCCAAAGACAGAGAAGTCATCCATGAAAACCTCGAGAAATCTCTCAACCATATCTGAAAAGATGCTCAACATACACCGCTGAAAAGTAGCAGGTGCATTGCATAGCCCAAAGGGCATGCGACGATATGCAAATGTGCCAAACGGACATGTGAATGTCGTTTTCTCTTGGTCCTCACAAGCTATGTGGATTTGGTTATATCTTGAATAACCATCGAGAAAGGAATAGTATGCATGACCGGCGATGCGTTCTAACATTTGGTCAATGAAAGGCAGAGGAAAATGATCTTTCCTAGTCATGGAGTTGAGTTTTCTATAGTCTATGCACACTCGCCAACCAGTTTGAACACGAGTTGGAACCAACTCATTGTTCTCATTAGTAACAACTGTGACTCCGGACTTTTTGGGTACAACTTGTATTGGACTAACCCACGGACTATCAGAGATAGGGTAAATGATACCCGCATCTAATAATTTTATTATCTCCGCTCTCACCACCTCTTTCAAAATAGGGTTTAAACGCCTCTGTGGTTCTCTCGAGGTCTTGGCATTCTCTTCAAGATGAATTTGGTGCATTACCACAGAGGGGCTAATTCCCTTGATGTCTGCTATGGTCCATCCTATGGCTTCCTTATGTTTCGCAAGAACATCTAGCAACTTTTCTTCTTGTTCCTTATCTAAATGAGAGGATATGATTACAGGCAAGGTTTCTGACTTACCTAAGAAAGCATACTTCAATGTGTCAGGTAAAGGTTTGAGCTCCAACTTGGGAGGCTCAACGATTGACGGAACAGGAACAGATGTTGACAGTGGTGAGAGTTCTACCTTAGGTCTCCATAGGTTGGTGTCCATGATGGGGACAGAATCTAACAATGCATTCACCTCTTCTATGGACTCCTCAATATCAAAATTCATTCCAAAATGGGCCAAGCATTTCTCCAAGGGGTCTTCATAGCAAGATTCCTCAAAGGTGTGATTGACTGACACATCAATCATGTTGATCTCCTCATGATCGTCCATTACATGTGGCTGGGAACTAGTATGGAAAATGTTTAGCTCAACTGTCATATTCCCAAATGATAAGGTCATGACTCCATTCCTACATCTAATAACAGCATCAGCAGTAGCAAGGAATGATCTCCCTAAAATCACAGGGGAGTGATTGCTTGGATCTCTAACTGGTTCAGTGTCTAAGACCACAAAGTCAGCAGGAAAATAGAATTCGTCGACCTTCAAAATAACATCTTCAATAATTCCCTTGGGGACCTTAACTGACCTATCTGCTAGAAGCAATGTAAGGTTAGTGGGTTGTAACTCCCCTAAACCTAATTGTTTGTACACAGAATAGGGTAAAAGGTTTACACTTGCCCCTAAATCTAGTAGACACCGATCTATAACCTGATCTCCTATCCTAATAGAAATAGTTGGACTCCCTGGATCCTCATATTTGGGTGCAATGGGTTGCTGGATGAGACATGATGCCTGTGTAGCAAATGCAGCTTCACGAGGCACAGAACTTTTCCTCTTGACCGTGGTTAGGTCTTTTAGAAATTTAGCATATGAAGGTATCTGATTAATGGCATCCAAGAATGGAATATTGATTTGAACGTTTTTGAAAACTTCCAAAATTCCCTCGCAGTGATTTTTCTTCCTAGTTGGTTGAAGACGTTGAGGAAATGGGGCTTTGGGCACAAAAGGTTTATCTTGATTGTCAACAATAACTTGATCATCTTTCTTTGTTGACTCCTTTGGTTCCTTTTTTTCTTTTACAGTATTAGGATTGTTTGGTGGATCTTGGACTTGGTTGTCCACTCTCTTGCCTGACCGTAAAGTGTGGATGGATTGGACTTGACGGTTTGAATCAGAACTAATTTCAAATTGGCCTGTTGGAGTATTTTGAGGAGCAGGTTGTCCTCTCGGGTTGGGCACAGTTTGACTAGGGAAATGTCCTTTCTCTCTCTCCCTAACAGTTGCAGCTAACTGTTCTATCTGAACCTCGAGCCTGGCTATCGTTTGATCCTCATTGTGACACATTTGGGCTTGAGTTTGATTAGTTATTAGTTGGCTCTGCATGAATTGTTGGAGAGTGTCCTCTAAAGATGGTTTTCTTTGATTGGGAGGGACATATGGAGGAACAGATGGTGTTGTGCTGAATTGATTTCCCTTGAGAAATTGATTATTAGAAGATGATCCTTGAAATGATGATGATCCACCATAACCTTGTCTTTGAGGAGACTTCCATGAAAGGTTGGGATGATTCCGCCATCCCGGATTGTATGTTTCACTAAATGGGTTGTTATTGGGATTGGGCTTGCGAAATGTATTGAGTACATTTGCTTGCTCCGCTTTGATAATTGGCAACCCGGGGCATTGTTCTACTGAGTGGTCTTGGCTGTCACAAAGGACACAAATGGGAGACACCACTGGCTTGGATGGTTCGGAAGCTGAAGATTGTGCTCCCTTGCTCAATTCTAATGCTTCAAGTCTTCGTACTACTGATGTCAATTTGGCATCACTCTCAAAATTAGGGTTGACTTTATATATACCACCCTTGTTAGTGGCAGTTGAGGTGGTAAATTGCTTATTATCAACACTAACAGGCTCCCATTCTAGAGTATTTTCTGCTACCTCTTCAAAGAATTGCCATGCATCATCAGCCGTTTTGCTCGTGAATGTTCCATTGCAAAGGGATTCAATCATGGTCTTATTCGAGTAGTCTAACCCTTCGTAAAGAATTTGAATCAAACGGATCTTTTCGAATCCGTGATGGGGACACTCAAGTAAAAGATCCTTGAATCTTTCAAAATATGTGAAGAACGTCTCCCCTTGTAGTTGATGGAAGATGTTGAGGGCTTGACGTATGGTAGCAGTTTTCTGCTTAGAATAGAACTTCCTATAGAAGGCTTCGGCTAATCCTACCCAAGTAGAAATTGAACCCGGTTGGAGAGAAAGAAGCCAAGATTTGGCTCTTTCTTTTAGAGAAAATGGGAATAGCCTAAGTTTTAGGGATTCTTCTGTCATTTGATGATACTTCATGGTCCCACAAATATCCTCAACTCCCTAACGTGTTGATATGGGTTCTCATTTGTCAATCCCCGAAAGACTGGAAGCATTGTATCATCCCAGATTTAATCTCGAAATTTGCCGTAAGGGCTGGCAAGGTGATACAGGAAGGTTGGGTGGACCTTGTAGGATACATGTAATCCTTTAAAGTCATTTGTTTGGTTTCATTAGTGTCACCCATTGTTGCAGTAGGGTCAGAAACAATAATGGATTCTAATCGACCCTTAATACGAACCCACTTTCGCATGAACCAGGGTACTGCCCTGATGAAGGATTTTCTAAATCCTAAATAAGATTACACACAAGATGACTCAACCAATCAATTGCAATCAAGTGTTTTTTTATCTTGAATTTAATTTCAAGGTAATCAATTTTTTTTTAATCTTAAGAGAATAGAATTCTCCTAGTTAGACAGCTCCTAACTGGGTTGGAAGGATAGTGGGTTTACCGGTTAAACCCGTCAAACAAGCGATTCGGCTCTTCCCCCAGGCCGGGCATTTTCTAAATTCAGCCACCCTTTCTTAGACAGGAAAGTTCCTCGGTCCTTCTTCCAGGCCAGGCACCGCTGCAATGGCTAAGTCACCCTTTCTAGATAAGAAAGCCCTCTTTCGCGAGCTTGAAAGTGTTCACCGGAGTCTTCCCAAAATAGTTCCACTTAAATGAGCTCGAAATCCTAGTGGCTGAGTTCTAATTGATTTTAAATTAGTTCAAGCTTGGGAAAACACTTATATGCGGTTGTGATTTTTGAGCCAAGGAACGAGTGATGAAATCCCGACCTTATGTGAGTGGGGACAGCTCTTAAGATCTTTTTATGCAAATATGCACTAATGCAGCACAAAATTCAATCAATAAGCACCTCCAAAACCCCACTGATAAGAGATTCGTGGGTAGAGTTAGAAAATACTAACCTTTCCGGCGACTCTGAAGCAAGCAAGTTTATATTTGTTTTTATTTTAGCAATGCAATATGTCAAAAGCAAGCAAACTTCTTCTTGTTGTGCAAGTCTTCTTTTGTTCATGCAATATCCCTGCAAAAGAAAATTTGAAATTAAATCTTAGGGATGAAAAGAAAAATAACAAAAAGAAATCTGAATTTTTTTTAAATTTTTTTCTGATTTTTTTTTCAATTTTTTTTTAATATTAAACTAGAAAATGATTAGATGTTGATTTTTTTTTTTAAAACCAAAAAAAATTCACAAGTCCCCGGCAACGGCGCCAAAAACTGTTCGCGATTCGAAATTCATGAAAAACTCCATCGTTGTTGAATCACATACAAGTTATAAAACCTAAACTTACTAAAATCTTTTTGGCAAAGTGTGTAGTGGTAAGTTATAGGATCGAATTCACAGAGACTTGTTCTTAAAATTTTAGTTATTAAAAATCTCAATCTTATCTTATTCTAGTTGAGAAATCCCTTGAATGAAGGTTGGAATTTTATTTTTTTTAAATAAATAAATAAATAAAAAAATCTTGTAGAAGAAAGCAAAGAAAAATAAAAATATGAAGAAAGCAAAAGAAGAAGGAAATACTAACCTTTTTGTGAAGATTTGAATACCCAAATAAGAAGGAAAAAAATTAAAAGATTGGTACAAAGGAAGAGGTAGATGAACTAGTGAACTTATTTCTTGTCGTCGCCTTGTTGTCTCCCTCCTCCAAGCGATGCTGAAAACAAAAGAAGTTAATAAAAGAAAAGAGATGACTTCATGAAATAAAATATGAAAGAAAAGAATAGCAATAAAAATAAAGAGAAAATTAAAGAAAAACTTAGACTGAACGCCGCAAGATTGTGAAGAAGAAATCTGAATTTTATTCCATAAGCATTAAATACAAAGCATCTTGACCTCTCCAACTCGCATTACAACGCTCAAAACTTTCTTTCTCTAGCTTTTCAGCCCTCTCTCTTAGTCTTCCTCATCTCTCAATGAGTACAAGTATTTATAGAAAAAATAATGATAAGGGAGAGTGTGGGGAGATAGGAAGAGTTGGCTAATTTTTCAATCTTCCCCTTATCTCCATACTGGATTTATCCAGAATCTGTTCTGCAGTTTGATGACGTATTGAGTGATGAATATTGCTTAATAGATGATAGAATCCGAAAAAGTGATCAACATAAAAGTTGTAGCCCTTTGAATTTTCTTTCTGGATCATCTTGAATCATCAGATTTGAGATTCGGTAGCAAAAGATATGATTAAAATGCTAAACTGTATCCAGTCTGATTTGCTCTGATCTTCAGCTGAACATTTGCCCCAATCCTTGATTTGTTCTAACTAGATCTGGGATTATCCTCAGCTAACCAAATAGATCCAGTTAAATCTGATTTTAACTGGTATTTATTTGATTTAATCCTCTTTCTCTTCATTATTATCTTCTGCAAAATAAATATTTAAGACAAGAAAATTAGCATCATTATTACACGATAAATGTAAGAGTGTAATGAAAAGAATGCAAAATATGTGTATGATCAATTATTGTTATTATTATTATTACTATTATTATTATTATTAGTATTACTATTATTATCATTAGTGTTAGTAACGATTATATTTATTATTATTGATATTAATATTGTTTTACTCCATCTTCTTTTTCTTATTCTTCTATTTCCTTTTTGCTTAATCCATATCCTATTTATCCATACCCTTTAGCATTCCATAACACAACCCACTACCCATTATCAACCCAAACCCAATAGCCCGTTACCTAATTTCAAATTCTATCTATATCATCCTCGTTAAATCTTATTTTAACTAACCAAATCCTAACTAATCTAATCCCTATCCAATCCTAATCCCACAATCCTCTCTTGTTATTCCTTTTTCTTTTTTCCCCACTGAGATTTTACATCACCCATCCCCCACGTTCTCTTCTTTCTACTCTCCTTCACTCCACCAATCCCTACCATCTCCCATGCATGCCTATATCCATCTCTTCCCTCATGCCCTAGGCGCGCACACCTATGCCAGCACTTTCTTGCACAGCTATGGGCATCCCCATCTCCTCCAAACCATCACTACTCCTCCGACGAGCACCTTACGGCGAGATCCTCCTTGCCGCGAAACACCCGAGCACCATGGCCGTCCTCTCCTCTTCCTTCTTGGCAGCACCTCCAACACGCCAACTGCCCTCTCCTTCCCTCCTCGGCCTCCTATCTCTGGCGAGTCTTCCCCCATGTCGGACCTTCTTCGCAGCGGCAGCACAGGCTGCAGTCTCCTTTGCAGCTGTGGGGACCCCTCGGCCTGCCCCTCCTTTGGCCGGGCATAGTACTGTCGAGTCCCCCATCTCCTCTGCTATCACCGACTACCCTACGAGCTCACTTCTGTCGGCCGAGACCGACACATCACCCCCTGCATGAGCCCTTTTTCCTTTTCTCATCTCTTTGATTTGTCATTCATAGTCAAAAATGTTTAGAAGGCATTGTGCCGAGATGTTGCAAAAATATTAATTCTTTAGTTGATTTTGTTTTGTGATTAAATTATTGACTATCTTCTTCAATTTTGTAATGGTATTGTGACAATTCAATTAATATCTTTTATGTATTTCAAACTTGGTTAATATATAATAAATTAAGCCATTTCCTTGGACCATGAAGAATTTGAAGATCTAATATATGTTGGGTAAACAATCATGCAAATGTGTTAAAAACCTTTGTTACTGGCCTACTCCTCCTTCCCTCACCCGTCATCAACTCCCCAGGCTCACAGCTTGCACATCCACCCACAGCTCATCTTTGGCCGGCCAAGCATCCCCTCCAGCGAGCTTCGCGAGGCACTCCGACAGCCTAACTTTCTTCGCGGACACTCCGGCATAATGCTATCGTGCCCCTCCGCGCCTTTCGCCATCATCTCCGGCAAACCCTGGAGCATGCTCAACCCATGGCCATAAGTCCTTCTCTTTTTTCCTTTCTCTGTTACATGTATGTGTGTTACAAACTTGTATGTGCATGCTTGTATTTATTAGTGCATGCATGTTTTAATGTATAGGGTATTAATATGTTAGTGGGTGTGTTTTTAATTAATGTATAATAAGTGAGTATAGGTGCGCGAGTGCATGTGAGTGTTGTGTGAATATTTATGTGTTTGCATGAAATGTGTTAGGGTGTGTGTATATAGTATATATGTATGTACGTGTGGGGATATGTGTATGTATTGTGTCTGTATATAGGTGTATACATGTGTATTTATGTATACATGTGCCGATATGTATTCGTTTGCATGTTGTAGCTTGCGGACTCATTCGTGCGATTCGAACTGGTAGCAGGAGATCCGAACTCGATCCAGATTCGTGCTCATTGTGACCCGATAGAATGAAAATTCGAAGACCGACCCATGGAATGATCCGAAGATCCGTACCGGTTTGTGCAGTGAAGACCAGACAATGATTCGGTTTCAAAACTGCATCATTTTATGTGAGTATTTTCTCTTATATCTCTTCCTTATTTCTCGTTGTCTATATTATTTATATGTTACCTGTATCTTTTCATTTGACTATCTAATATATTTAACCAGTATGATTACTTGTACCATTTCGTATGGCATCAGTGACTGTATACCTTATGTATCTAGTTGATATGAGTACTTATTGGTGTCATTTCATGTGATGGTTGGTTGTCTCTACAGTTCAGGACTAGTTATGGTTTATCCTACACTGTTACTCGATTTGATCTATTGATTGACTAGACTAGGTCGCGTTTGAGGTCAAATAGCATATTAATCTATTTTTATGTTGGACTACCAGACATGGATTTTTATACCTCATTAGATTTAGATGTATCACAACTAATTGGTTAGATGTAACTTGACGTTAATATATATGTGGGCGTCGTATTTTGAACTGAGACATCAGAGATCTATTATTTCATGTGCAGTCGTGATAAAGATTAGTATGACTTTTTAGTTGATCTTGAGTATGAGTGCTTTGGATTGGGTGTATACCTTATGTGAGTTTGTTATTAGACTTGTAATTGGATAAATAAAATAGGGATTCATTTTGTATTTTGAGAGTGGATTGTATGTGATGTTACTTATAGATTTTTATATGGACTTATTACGAGTTGGAGTTGAGTTGGGATTTACACACTTTTATTGGATTTTGATCAATATTCTGATGAGATTGATTTAGTTAGAATTATAGTTGGGAGTATTCCCAACTTTACCCCTGATTATACTGTATTGATGATCTTTTGAATGTTGAGTATCAGATGTAGATTACTTTAAATCACATGTTATTCGAGGGTGTTTTTACTTCTTATTTATGATTCGATATCTATTGAATTAAGTTGATGTAACCCTCGGTTCTAGTCACCGGTATTTTTTCACTGGTGGTCGATATGGTATAAATACCTGTTATGGTAGTTTAAACTAAGTTACTTTAACTCTAATAAAATTTCCTAATATTTCAGATTTTTCTTGTTGTTTCTAAATTTTTTCTAAATTAATTGAAGATTCTCAAAATTCGTGACCCATTTATGTTGCTATACGACTTTTAGATTTTTAATTTGCAATTAGGATGAATTTTATAAATCTGATTTCTCAGTAATGTTTAAAATAATATTTGCTATTTTAAAAATTTTAGGATTTTTTCAAATTAAATAGGAATTTAATTGAGTTAAGAAAATGCAAAAATAAAAATAAATAAAAAATAAAAATAAAAATAAAAATTGGAAATTATTTGTAACCACTTGGTTTTGAACCTTGGCTGGATAGGAAAGAATGCAATAAGTTAACCATGATGCCACATTGGCATATAGTATAAAGGCCCAAGCTCTCCTATTTTAAACCTTCATCTATTTCCCCCCATCTTCTCCAACTTCCCTCACTCTCTCTAACTTCTCGCATACTTCTCCTCCTCATTCTCACTCACTCAAACTGAACTCACTACTTCTTCCACGTAGCCTAACTCTCAGGGGTGGCTTAGGGGTGTGTGTGGTGCCTATAAAAGGGTTATTTTACCATCTCAAGTCATTTGCAAAACCTAAACTTCTCTCCCTTTCTCACACACTCTCTTTTCACTCCCGAATCTTTGAAGTACTGTCGAGAAGAATAACATTCAGACTAAAGGAAAGCGTTCCAGGTAATTTATTTTGCATTTTCATAGATTTAGTTCGTTGTGGTATTTCATCGAACACGTAGTACACATTACATTTTAGTTTTAATTTCACCATGAAAAACTTATGCTAAAATCATAATAAATTATATAGAATACCTAAGATGTGATTGTATTTATCATGATTTTTTAGGATTTTTATTAATTTTATTTGATGAGAAAAAAAGAGGTGCACTATGTTGTGCACAACACAATGCACTCGGCCAGAACCCGGGCCAGACCAATCTGGCCTGGAACTGGTCGAGCCAGGTCCGGCCAGACCAGGCTAGCCCGGTCGGACCCAGACCCGGCTGGGTTTGTGCCCAGCACAGACCCAGCCTGGGTCTGTTTAGACCCGAACCTGGCCCAATATAAAAAAAAGAAAAGAAAAAGGAAAAAGAAAAAAAAGAAAAAGAAAAGAAAAGAAAATAAATAAACAAACATGTAGAAAATTTACTATTGTATTTTACTGTAGCAGATCCAGACCCAAACCCATTACTGTAGCAACATGCCCGTTAATCCTTTTATTGATTTTTAGGTTTATTTTAATTCAGAAAATTCGAAATAAATTCAGAAAATTTCAGAAAATTCACAGAAAATCACAACTAAATTTAGGACTGTAAATTATTTTGAGTGTAATATTACTTAGAATAACATGAAATTAAATATTCTTTGTAATTATTATTTAATGATCATTTATTTAAAAATGGCCAATAAATTTCTAATATCACAAAAAATTCATAATTCAGTAATATATAAACATTATACATCAATTTATTAGTTTATGCATGTATTTTATCATGAATTATATTTTTTTAAATAGTTGCTAAAATTCAGAAATTGAATTATTTGAAAATATTAACCAACCAAAATTATTTTAAATAGTAAAAATTACATTCTCATTTAACTTATCATTGAATAAGAACATGTCAAGTCTCTAATAATAATAGTTGCTAAAACCCAGAGCCGTTTGCAGTTACGAAAATTTAGATTCCAACGACATCAGACAAGTACACAAACTCTCTCCTATGTGTTTCTTTGTTAGTTTATAAATTCCTTTTCAATCTTGATTCCTATATCCTTCCCTGATCATGTGTACTGTAAGACATGTATGCATAGGATGTTTGTTAAATAAATGATCATTCAAGTGTAACTATAAAATTAGTAAATATTGTACAAATTAAGTTGATGTCACCCTATCTCATGATTAATTGTTTTATGATTATGTTTACATCCTAATACAGTGGCATCACTTATACTATTATGTATTTGTCACCCACATTGTCATCGTTTTCTATTTTCTCAAAATTTTGATATATATTATAATGATAATTTGACACTGATACTCTTGATACTGATCCTTAATCCTGTCACGCTGAGTCGCACATTATCATGCACTTACATTGATTAATAAAATTAACCAGCCAGGGTTACTGGGGGAGACCGTAGCAGGAAAAATCCAAAGAGGTGTGCTTGAAAGGGCGACCCCTTGTGGGTCTGGATGCCACACGTGATCTTGTTATTTATGCGCGCTCATGTTATTACATGTTACATGATATCTAAGTACAATGAACTGTTTCTCCCTGCTATCAGGATCCACTAACGCATCACTTATTTGATATGTAGTTGTCCTATGGGATGGAGCACAGGATGACTGTATTAATTAGGGTAATAAAAACATACTAGACTTAGAATTATCATTTGTGACATAGATAATCTTGACTACATGAGTTTCTGGACTTGCCATATTGTTCTTAACTTGTGATCTTGTGTTCTTGTGACCTGATGATTATGATATATGACATTACCATTCAGGGTGCTTCATGCTCATTATATACATGTCATAGTATACATACATGGCCTTATTTCACATGATTTAGTGTTTTGTTACTCTCGTTGGTATCATGCATGTTAGTTTATATTACCGTCAGATTTATTATTCATTCATTCCAGTGCTTTACTTATATTGCCTCTTTACTTTCACATTTTATATTATTGATTTCTCTTTTCGTGTGTGCACTTGTTGGTCCGCTTCTGATGGACCTTGATTTTCATCATCAAAACTTGAGGAGACCGTTGAGCCACTGTTTGAAAGAACCCAGGAAGACTACCAGGCGTGAGTCCGAAGTTTCTTGTCATATGTATTTTGGCATTTTGTCTTGTTATGATGACCCGATGTCAAAATTGTATCCTCTTTTTTTCTTCTTTGTTATGTTTCTAATCTTGTATCCAGATAAAGACTATTGTAGATGTATGTCTTTTTATGTGAAAATGAAACTTCTGGTTATCTTTTGTATATGAGTGCGAGAATTTGGCTCCATTACTACAGCGTAAGATATTCACAGAAGAGATCTCCCTCTTCGTGAGTATCTGCTGGCCATTCGTCATGTACCCGTACTCCGTATTTGGGAAGCATGACGTGACATTGATCTCGAGGATAATCAGTAGACTATTTCTCAGGATTGGTTCTTGATTATTCAGTTATAGAGATAGAGTTATATGGGACAGATTTCGTTGGTATCGGTGATCTTGTACTTCAGAGTTGATAGAAGTCATTGTTTAATCTCGGTTATTGGTGATTACAGGATTAGAACAAATTGGTAGCGATGAGAGGACTGGTTATTGGTTTATTGAACTTGTGATTTACGGTACCTGATACTCTGTTACAGACTTAACACTTGATGTTCATGTTGACTATTGAGATTATAAGTTGGCGGATTCATTACTTATTATATCAAGTATAAATAGATGAGATTTATCTGATTTTAGATAGGACTGTATTGTAAGGGATTAGTGTCTAGACCTGTTATTGTAATTATTCTTGTTACTGAAAGTACTGGAAAAGTATGGTTAGACTGTAACACTCAGTACAACTCTATTCATTGTATACACGGTTACTAGTAATGTCCACTATTATTGTTATTATTCATCATGTACACGATTATTGTTACTGTACTGTTACTGTTACTGTCACCGCATCGTCCTAGTATTCTAGTAACCTGAATATTGATTGTTTAACTGAATTAAATAATAATGTAAAAAAGATAACTTATACTGGCATTGGGAAATTGATGGAAGAGACATCGTCTGTATTTTGGGTGGACCTATGATACATGTTGCGCAGTCGAAATGAGGTTTCTGCTGCAGGGTTCCCGGGGATGACTGGCATCCATCTGATATTACTACTGTTACTGTTGCTGAGTACCTAGCGGTACGGCCTAGTTCAGTGCCAGGCATCTGGGGCCGTGGGCCCAGGTTGTACAGGACCCACCTAAAGTATGAACAATATCTCGAACCAATCAGTTTCAATAACTTATGACCCTAATTGACGCATGTGGTAGCGTAGTATGGGATGCGTCTACTGTTGGCACTTTAAAAAGACAAAACTCTCAGACATTTACAAAACTTCTCTTCAACCGGTCTGAATGATGTCTAACTTGTTGACATTTATAAAAGTCAAGTCACAGACAAGCTGACGACCAGTTTTTTGCCCATATCTGAGGGACAAAGCAGCGACTTGAACTCAACTGATCCAGTGAAGCAAACAGTAAACCAGGTTGCCTATGAAGGGCTAAACAGGTCTATGAAGCTAGGTCTGATCAAGCAGTAGCCTCACATGAGCCTAAAAGAGAGCAAGCTTTGCTACAAGGCCGAAGCCACTAGCTTCGCACGAAGCTCCCATCAGCCCGCTAAAGGCTAACTTTAAGCTTCGCTAGAAGCTTTATCTCCAGCTTCAATGGAGATAGAGTGGTCCAGTTCTGCTCTGAGCTAACTCCTAGCTTCGCCTGAAGCCTCACCCAGCTCTGCTATGAGCTAAGTTCAAGCTTCGCTTGAAGCTTTGAATATAACTTCAGCTGAAATGAGCTTCGCAAGAACACTCACTTAGCTCCGCAGCAAGCTTTACCAGGTCATCAATTGACCATTTTAAAATCCCACGAGGGATTAATGGGTGAATCTTGATACTTTAGTGGGGTTAATGCCACTTTAAGTGGGCGGTTACACCTGCCCACTTTCTCCCAAATTAAGTGGAGATAACTAAACCACAATGGCTATTAATAGTTCGCACGAACTTTTTAGCTTCGCCTGAAGCTCGTAGATAGCCTCGCGGCAAGGCTATTTTGAGTCTTGCGTGAAGCTAATAGACTGATTCAGTCTTGCTGAATTCAAGGGGGCGGTTACACCATTATTTTTGCTATAAATAGCCGCTTGCAAAAGAGAAGAAGGGCTGAAAAAAGTGGGGAGAAATCTAAGAGAATGTGTGTCCTCTTGCTTTCAAAGCTTCCTAAAGCCTCAGAGACTCAACTATCTAAGGTCTCAACATGCCTTCTATCTTCAGAAGATTTTCAAAACCAAGCGGAAGGAAATTCTCTTGAGAAGGCTTGACCACCCGACCGAATGCATCGTCAACGGGGTAAAGTGATCGTGCACTGATCATATTCCCACCGGCATGTAGGATCACCTAGAGGGGGGGTGAATAGGTGATGGCTAATCTAATGGTCACTAAATGCCAAATAATGCGGAATTAAAAACTATTATGACCTAAACAAACTATTTAAACTAAACACCACGTATAACCCAAGAGTGTAGCCGAATTCCCCGTGAAGGGCTCTGGATTAACTCCTCCAGATTCCCCTAGATAAGGGTTGAGGTGCCGCGTTGGCTCTCTTGGTTAAATACAAGTGTTAGCAAACAACCCAAGCATATACAATATGAGCACACAAGTATATCATGCATATAAAGATAAACACAATAAAGACAAGCAAGATATAAACAAGAGATAGAGAGAGAGTGAGCAATCGTTCGAGGTTCGAGCACACTTGCTCTACATCCCCGCCTTCGACACACGAAGGATTTCCACTATAATCAATCTCACTGGATCACTCGGTGCCGCAACACCTTCAAGCTCTCGGACTCTCTGGCCCGTACACACCGCAAGCCTCTAGCTTGCCGAGGCCGCACCTCAAACAACAAGTTCGCATCCGAACTCGAAACACCGCAGACACACACGTCCGCCTCCTCAAAGTACAAAGAAAGTCTTTGGTGATCACAACACTTTGATCACCTAAAAACAATCTCACTACGACACTCCTATAAGATGAATATTCAATGGGTTGCTCAAGTGTTTGTGTGAGAAAACAAGGATGAGAATGGTGGAGGAAAACTCAAGAAATTCACTTTTTAAACACTCTTGATAACTCCCTTTTGATTGGATAGTATTAGCTCTCAATTTTGTGGAGAAAAACCTCTTAAAAGAGTAGGAAAAACTGGCACAAAAACTCTCCAAAAATCTTAATCAAAACAGCCCCCAAATGGCCCAATTTATAGGGCTCCAAAAACTAGCCGTTGGAGACCTGACAGAACTATCGGTCGACCACCCGGTCGACCGGCAACGGTCAGAAATCCGACCGTTGGGGCTGCGGTCGACCGAGGCTAGGATACAGAGAGCAAGTCTCTCTGTCCGGTCGACCGGTCGGTCGACCGGTCGGTCGACCGGGTCCTTTCCAGAGAGCAGAGCTCTCTGGACGGTCGACCGGGTCGGTCGACCGCCCTCCTGCCAGAACTGGGCGCGCACGTCTGTGCACGTCGGTCAACCGCTCCGGTCGACTGACTTCAAGCTGCAGTCGACCGTCCGGTCGACCGGCTGAAGCCAGACAGAATTCTTAAGGGATAAAAATCTTGGTCTTTTTGGTTCACATAAAATTCCATAAAATCACAGAAAATTTACAAAAATAGTTTTACCAATATACTTTGATAAACAAACATGCTTGCACAAAATCAAGACATGTTACAAATAATTTAGACTATTTTTGTAATATGAAAAAATTGGCTCAAATGAAAACAGTATTTTCCAAAAATGGTTTTTCTAAAACTTATCTTTTCCAAAACTTTTCCAAATACAAAAATAAGATATTTAAACAACTTTGAAAGCATAGAGTGTATGGATATGATCCACTACACAAACATGGTAAAATATCTATGTTTTTGACATTAATCTCTAAACATGGTTTTGGATAAAACATATATACTTGAATACCAAAAAACCAAACATGTATTTTTCTAAAAGAAAATCTTTTGTAAAAACAAAACTATCAAGAGTGTGTGTGTGTGTAATATATACTTGAGCAATCCACCAACTATTCTATCCTTTACATTTTATCTAAAAATAAAATCTTCTAAAACAAATCTAGACTCAAGTCTTCATCTTCTTGAAGTCTTCACTTGAAGCCTTCTCATCTTCTTGACTTGGTCCAAACACGATCCAAAGCTCTTTGGATCACACCGTGCTAGCTCCAAAACTTGACTTCAAATCCTTTGTTGAAGCTATGCACCTACTAAGATCTTGATCATAAATCTGTCACTAATTAAACACAAGATCATTAGTACTATAGCTACATGAGTTGATCATCACCAAAACTAGAGTGATGGGCCTTCGGGCCAACACGGCATACTTTCTCAGAATCTCAGAAGAGATCTACTTGTAATAGTTTTATTCTTTATTAAAGAATTACTTGTAATTTTGCTCTTCAATTCTTTTTTGTAAGTTCCCCCGACAAATTCAATAGAAACAAGATGACAACTCCGCTAGGATTACGGGCTTCTTTCGTAACAAGGAGAATGTCGCAATGCAACGATCAGAGTGTTGAACCAGTCACCGTCTAAAACTTGGTAATCCTGACTAAGAGAAGTTTGAGGAACTCCTCTCTGGCAGCGGTCCAGCTTTCCATGCAGCACAGGAGGGTCTCTGTAGCCAAAAGTCCACTGGCTATTGACCAGAAAGCAGGTCTAACTAAGCCTATGCCAGTCGCGTCCGCGGGTGAGCAAAGATCGATCCAATTTCCCCCAGGCTCAACTGAGGCTAAATTGACTTCATGTCAACATGGAGGCTTTTCACGTGAAGCTAAACAGGTTCGCCGCGAACCTAAAACTGCTCAGGGAAAGCAGTGTGGAGGGGGAAGCAAGGAGCCTCTCCACGCGAAGCTTTAGGCGAAGTTGAAGCTCAACCCTGCCTCTTACGTGAAGACAAGGGCAAGATGCCCTTAAGTGTTACAAACATTGCTTATGCTAGCCGCGAAGCTGAATTGGAACCACAAGGGCGCGAGTTCCTACTGGCTTCGTCCAACCATGGAGCACTGATTTTCAGCGCTAAGTCTGCTCCTTTGAGTGAAGTTAAGGGGGAATCCCTAAGGGCTGATAGCGTTGCTTATGCAGCTTCAGCACTGAAGGGTACTAACAAAGTCCCTAACCGCGAGGGTGGAACTAAACCACTATGCAGTGCTAGTTACCTTTGCCGTACCGCAAAGATCAAAGCACCACTTTGTGCTTCACTTCATATTCTTTCTGACGCTAAGCTCGCACTTGCGGTCGGAGCTAAAAGCTTAGAGTCGCTAAGTGAAGCTAATACTACTGGTGAAGTATTTTAAAAATCACCTATAGTTCGAAAGAGGAGCTTCAATGCAAGAGTTCTCCAGCCTGAGTAGCCAGTACACGATCTCCTCGAGTCTCTGTACTAAATTGTTTAAACTTGGTTAATCCTGATTTACGAGAGTTCTTAACTAACAAACAGAAGTTCTGTTATAAAGAACTATTCCATACTTCTCCCTCCTACTGTGAACAAGTAGGGTGCCTAATTGTACTCCAAAATTGCATTTTTATCACCATTTTTATACATATATTCTTGATCATTCCTTTATTAATTAATGTTATTAACCTTCTTTTTGATTATGGTGTGTAGTTATTTAAATGAGAGGATAAAGATACAAGAAGCTTTGTTTTATCCCTAATCCTATCTAAAGTTGGATTTTAAATTAATTGAATCCAAAGGAGGAAAGAATTAAGCTTCATCTCCTATTCAAGTTCAAATTCAAAGATAAAGTCTTAGAAGATGAATGAGACAAAGCTAATTCTACAAAGAATAAGGAGGATAATTCAAATTAAATGAAGTTCAAAGTCAATTCAAACTCGGATTCATACTGTACACCTTTTAGTATTCAGACCATAACTTTTGCTACAGATATTCAAATTCAACGATTCAAAATACTACAGAAAAATAACTTGAAGAAATACAATTCTTCTGTTTATTACTCTAGCAAATTTAGCCATCTGATGAGTCATATTTAACAAACAACATGCTAACCTACTGCAGAACTGAATTCCCTATTGAATTAGGAAACCTTCTAATTTGTATCCTAATATGATTAGCTTTGAGGTCTATTTAAAGAGCTGAAGTCTCTGACAATCTCTCATCTCCATTTCAGAGATCATAACTTAGGAGTTTTTTTGGTTTCCCATTCAAATTTCTTTTATAATTTTTAGATTCTACTTCTGCTTCTAATTCAAGATTTGTGAGAAGGAGAAGCCATTGTAATTCAAGGTGACAGATCAATACAAGGTTCTTTCCTTCTTTTCATATCTCTTTCGTTATTTACTTTATTTTTGCTTTCCTTTTTTTTATTTCTTGCTTTTTTTACTTGTCATGTTTACCATGAGTAGCTAGATTTTCTCATGGCTTGCTAGGACATCACTACCATCACATTTAATATCTAGTAGATAACAGAATTAAATCATATGCATGTCTACTCTAACTTTTATTCTTGAAGACTCATTAGGATAAACAACTAGGTCAAATAGTTGCTAATACTTCTTAATTGTTTTTCTTAATCTATGCTTGATGAAAAACTTGATATTTTAATGTTAAATTTGATTAGTGTTATTTCAAATAGGGTTGAGATTTGCTAAATACTTTCTAATGATTTTTCTTACTTTATACTTGATTGACAACCTTGATATTGTAACGTTAAAACTTGGATAGTGTTATTTCAAATCATAACCTAGTTTCGATAATATGTATCTTGCTTGATTTTATGATAGAATATCATGTTTTAGGATTTGAAGTGAAGTAATATCTATCTAGCATTAGCATGTATGGTGGTTGATTATTAGTAAGCTGTGATCCTTTCTTTTAGATTAATTCTTTTTCCACATACAATCCATCCCCTCTTTCCACGTTCTTTAAATAGAGAAGATAATAAAAAGACAATATTATCGAAAAGCATTCATCGCATCTCTCCCTGAGGTTTGACCCACTTAGCTCTTACTACAACGGTTAAGTTGTAAAGATTCAGAGTTAAAACTAACAACATACACTTTTCATATTCTCTGTACTCTATTTTGTGCAATCAGTGCTAATTGGTGACGGTCCATTCAGTCCCACTGCCAACTAAGGCCAATTCCCGCCATTCTTCTAGCCCGACAGTCGATCTTTAACCGACTGTCGATACAAGTCCCTGTGAAGCTTCAGAAAAGGAATAAAGCATGAAACGTGCCAGATCTTCTCTCAGCTTCCTTCAACGTGATAGGAAGGAGACATGAACCGCTCAGGGACAGACGAGGGAGACGGGATACTAACTTTCCTTCGTTTAGTTCTCTAGATTCAGAATATAGCCCAGATTTAGGCCAAGTCTTAGTAGGACAAGAAGGTGCATTCCGAGGCAAAAGATCCAGGGTAGCATTACCCTATAATTATGAATAACCATCCTCTTCAAACGAGGTCATGTCACCAAATCTAGTGAAAAGTCTCTTCCAATGGTCTGAAGATGAAGGGGGAGAAGCTAGTGGGTATGCCTTGTCAGCAACGATCAGCTCTGTGGAAACGGGCAGAGTGTCAGGTAACATGGCCGATAACAATAATGATGACCTTGCTAGCGGATGAAGGCTCAAGAATAAACTTCCAGGACACAACTAGAAGCTTTGGATAATATTCAGCAGGTGCTAGCTCAGCACCTAACCAACCGGAATAACAATGATACTGGGAGTAATCATAATGAGGAGCATAATGATGATGAACGACCAAAGATTGAGAAGTCAAAAGAAAGTTCTTCAATTGATGCTGAGGTTATTAAAGGCATCCAGGCTCAGATTGCATCCCTACCTCAGAGGGAAAAGTTGAAGAAAGTAGGCATGACTCGTCCTTACCCACTAGAATGGGATTCAGTGTCATACCCACCAAAATTCAAACCACCTACGTTACATACATATGATGGTAAGAGTTCACCGAACCAACATATTTATTACTTCGATCCCAGACTGGTAATGTAATAGATAATGATGCCATAATGGCCAGATTGTTTATCTGTACTCCCAAAGGAGTGGCCTTCGACTAGTTAAGAAGCCTCCCACATGGTTCCATCAATTTTTGGATCGATTTGGAGACTCGGTTCCTCTCTCGCTTGTATGCGGACGACACTGAGATAACCATGGATAAACTTTTTTCCACTGTGCAAAAGAAAGGAGAATCGGTCCGTGATTATATTGAAAGATTCAAAAACTTATTTTGATGTGTCCAGCAGGGATGCCATTACCCATGCTATTACAAACATATAGGCACAACTTCCTGGAGCAAGTAGAAATTTGCATGGGAGTTGTCAAGGCCCACACTAGGAAAGAGCTTATTGAGCAAGTGAAAATAGCTGAGAAGTCGGCTAAAAAGTTTGAGCCTTCTATACCTAGAGGGAAATGGGGTATGAACAACAAAGGATGCGGCGAGATGACGCATTCCTCCCAAGCCAGAGGGAAAGAACCATACCCGTGGAGTTATCGGGGAAACTCCTCCGAAAAACCAAGAAGGGTGGCGCCAGCAATCAGGAGTTCAAGTTTCCTCCGAAACAATACTTCTTCAAAGATGACCAGGTAGTTACAATATTCTGTTTGCTCCAAAAGGGAAATAAGTTGAAGCTGCCAGAGGTTCGACGCCCAAATGAAGTGGGACGCACAAACGATCCCAACTACTGCCTCTTCTATAGGATGGTTCACCATCCCACCAACAAATACTTTATCCTCAAAGACAAATTCAGGCTTTGATCGATGCCGGAGTTCTAACTTTAAAGTCAGAATAAAAGAAAGTCACCATAAACATGGTGACTCTTGAGTTCGACACTCTTTCAAAATTTACTGTCCCTGATGGACAAGCTCTAGTCCCAAAAACAAGACTGGAGGTAAGTAATCCTTCAGTAAAGTAGCAGGAGGCTAAAAGTCTCCTTCCACTGACATTGAAGACTGAGAAAATTATGTGGGTGCACACAGATCTTTCCAAAGACAAACAATGGGATTCAGAGAAACCCAAGCCAAAGAGAAAATCCTGCAATATTATCTCTGTTTTGCTAGATGATGACAACGTAACGGTAGCTTCTTTAGTGATTTTGAAGATGAGAAGCATGCTTTCGCAGTACAGGGTGTTGCACCTTAACCGATAGGTACTTGTCCGGGAAATCATACCTAAGGCAGTATGAGAAGACAGTTGATAAGACACAGTAGCCAACAACGTCAGCGGAACTACATGTTCTGGCATCAGTCCCAATGCCAGGAAAAGAAAAGCAGAAAGAAGTTCGATTTGATCGAGTATTGAGGAAAATTTTGGGTCCGGGACTTGATGCTCATTTTCGCCTTGATATATTGGCACAACTAGCCGATATTCCAGCTCGGATCACTATACATGAGCTACTTCGCCTCTCGAAAAAGACAAGAGAAGCACTCAGGGACCCGCTGGCTAATTCAGAATTATTTCTGATACATATGCCGGAGGTCTCTGAAGATGACAGTCAAACCTTTGTGCCCTGAATGTCATCATGTATAGTTAAAAATGTCCGCCATCACCTTCACTGCTAAGGGCATATCCTCAAAGACAATAAACACGATCGACCCCTTGTATTATAATGGATACATTGGCTCGATATGCATCGAGAGGTTACAGGTTGATCTAAGGTCTGCTCTTAGCATCACCTCTAAAAGGCTCCTCTACTTTCTTGGGATACCGCTTAACAGGCTATCAACAATGACTACTACGATATATGGCTTCAATGTAGGGAGTAGTCACCTATTAGGAAAAATTTAACTTCACTGTCGAATTGGGGACCTAAAATCAAAAGTGACATGTTATATCATTGATGCTGACACGTCCTTCAATTTATTGCTTGGGTGGCCTTGAATTCACGCTAATTGGATCGTTCCCTCTCACTTTGCACCAGTGCTTCAAATACATGAAAGATAATTCAACAGTACGAACAGTGTTTGCTGAAAAATAGCCGTTCAAGGAGTTGAAAACTACTTTACTGATGCTCTCCTCTACTAGGAAGCAGATGAAGTAGTTAAAGAACCACTGCTTGAAGACGACAATAGCGGCAATGAGCGATTTCGGAGTCAGAAGAAGACACGCCTGCTACTCTTGCTTTTAAACCAATTGTAGCATAATGTTTAACGATCCTCAATATAATAATCCCATCGAGGATGATGGTGAATGGGTGATCAATAAAAATGTCATTTTTGATTATCCTATGAGTGTTAATGAAACTTCCTTATACATACCCTTATCCATGATAAGCATAACGTGTATGCCTATAGAGAGTGGAGAAGGCTCAGTATTTTTGATCCCCCCCATCCAAAAGGAGTCAATCGCCGATAGTATTCGGTAGGGTTCAACCCCAAATGTCTGTAGTTACAGACTCAAATTTGGACTCAGAGCCCCCTGCAATTTTTTCATTTTGCACGATCAATGCACCATATGATGAGAAAATGGGATACAATTTACAGCGTGGGAAAGGCTTGAACTTTGGAAGGGGCGTGCCAAAAGGGAGCCAACAAATTATTACGATAAAACATGCAGGGGGTTGGGATATGTTACACGCCTACTCCGCTTCTGTCAGAAGAAGATAAATCTTTCCTGTCATATTCCTCCACTTCATCTGAGTAGGAATCAGATGTCGTGTGGGGGTGCTCTTCAAAGACCTCTTCGTCAATATGACTTCAATTGATCAATTGGAGCATGAAAGGCTATTGAAATGTTTGACGCTGAGTCATGGCTCAGCAAGTCGATCTCCAGTGAGAAAAGCAATTTGAACAACGTGAACCATCCATTGAGGATAGGGTAATTCAGATCGATATGGATAGTCGAGATCACCCTAAAAACCTATCTCTAGAAGTGAAAGTCTATCACTCATAGAAGAGAAGAATTGATAGCTTTTATACGGGAGTATATCAATATTTTTGCATGAAATTTGAAGATATGACCGATCTCGATCGCAAATAGCCATGCGTTGTTTAAACATTAGGCATGACGTCAAGCCCGTGAAACGACAACAACGTTGATTTCGCCCTGACATCATTGAAGCTATCTAAGCTGAAGTTCATCAACCCATTAAATGTGGTTTCATATGGGAAGAGCAGTACCCGGATTGGATTGCTAACGTTGTCCCCAGTCTTAAAAAGAATGAAAAAAAATCTGGATCTATATTGACTACTGCGATCTTAATGCAGCTTGCCCTAAAGATGAGTTCCCACTACCCATCACTGATGTCATGATTGACAACACCTGCGACTTTCAGAGAATATCTTTTTAAATGGCTTTTCAGGGTACACCAGATCTAGATGTACCCAGAAGACGAAAGACATACTTCATTTCGGATACCTTGGGGGTATACTGTTATACTGTTATACCCTTCGGGTTAAATAATGTTGAGCAATTACCAACGTGCAATGAGTACAATCTTCCGTAGCTACCTCCGAAAAACGTAGAGTGATATGTCGACGAAATTGTTATTAAGGTCTCGACAAAAATAATCATCTTCGTGACTTATAAACAATGCTCGATATAATGTGAGCCTATCAGTTGAAATGAACCCAACAAAGTCTTTTTGGGAATTTCAAGTGGCAAGTTCCTTGGATGATTGTCATATCAAAAGGAATCCATCTGACCCAGATAAGGTAAAACTATTCAAAGCACGCAACCACCTAAGAATCTTAAAGAACTCAGGGTTTGCAAGGTAGGCTGACCTATATCTGAAGATTCATTGCAATCTCTCAGGCCTTTGTCAACTATTCACCCCGCTTATGAAAAAGGGTGTTTCTTTTGTATGGGATAAAGCCTGCCAGGAGGCTTTTCAGGACATTAAAGAATACCTCACTAAACCTCAAGTCTTTGTGGCTTCCGCATCAGGAAAAATCATTTTTTACTCTATGTAAAAGCTATGGACCACTCTTTGGGTGCTCTTCTTACCCAAAAGAATGACGAAGGCCATGAACTCGCCATGTACTATCTGAGTAAGACCCTGATAGGAACTGAGTCCTAATATAATCCTATCGAGAAGGAATGTTTAGCTCTTATCTTCGCGGTTCAGAAACAACGACATTACTTGGTTGGTCAGACCATACATGTCATTTTCAGAGTTAATCCCTTACGTATCCTCATGACAAAACCAGGATCGTTGAATTTTGAGGTTAACTAAGTAGGCCATCCTCCTATCTCAGTATGGCATGCTCTTTGTCCCTCAAAGGCGGTCAAGGGTCAGCCTTTGCAGACTTTTTGGCAGCTCATCGGTTCTGAAGAGCTCAAAGCTTCATGAAGAAATCTAGATGAGACTTCGAGTCCAATATGATCTTAGAGGATGAAGTGTGGCAAATGTTTTTTGATGGAGCATCGAGAACATGCCCCAAAGGTAAGATAATCGCTAGTGTTGGGGTGATATTTATCTCGCCACAAAAATCATGTCTTATTCGGGCATTTTCATTGACAACACCTTATTCTAACAATGTTGTAGAATATAATGCTTTCTCATCGGCCTTCAGCTTGCTCATGAAATGGGGATGCACTACCTTGAGGCTTATGGAGACTCAAAGCTGATTGTCAATCAGTCAAAGGAGAATACGAAGGTTCGGCATGAAGATTTGGTACCTTATCACCATGCAGTCACCAAAATGGCTAATTCATTTGATGGCTTTTACATCAGTAATATGTGTCTCGATTCCAAAATACTAAGGCAGATATTTTGGCTGCACTACCGGCTACATAGGCCTTACCTATTGACATAACTTATCATCTTACAGTGGCCACTTGACGCCTTGTCTGCCCTAAGCATGTGTTGAAAACTGATGAAGTCCATGTAACCTCAATAGGCTTCGAACCTAGAGATTGGCGGTTTTTCTTCATAGACTATGCTCTGCATGACATATTACAGGATGACCTTAAGGAAGTAGCTTCTATCCGATGAAGGTCTCTCAGTTTCTACTATGATCCGATAATAAAGCCACTTTACCGCCGCTCATATGATGGTATTTTACTCCTTTGCTTATCTAATTCTGAAGCACAAGAAGTGCTTAAAGAGGCACACGATGGTATATGCGGAGCTCATCAACCAGGTCCAAAGCTGGAGGATCGATTACACAGACTCGGTTATTATTGGCCAACCATGATAGCCGATGCAATCAAATATGCACAAAGGTGTAAAGTTTATCAAATCCACGCCGACTTCATACATCAACCTCCGGAGCTACTTCACCCTACTGTTGCTTCGTGGCCATTCGAGGTGTGGGGAGTCGATATCGTGGGACTAATCACCCCTAATCAACGAAAGGTCATCGATTCATCTTTACAATAACCGACTATTTCTCAAAGTGGGCAGAAGCTATACCACTTAATAAAGTCAAAACTTCTAACGCGATTAACTTCATTAAACACCATGTCATCCATCAATTTGGTGTCCTTAGGCGGATTATTCATGACAATGCTCTCCAATTTTCAAGCCAAGTATATATCGGTTCTGCAACAAGTACCATATTCAGAATGTGACTTCACCACTTATAACCCCACTACTAACGGTTTAGTGGAAGCATTCAACAAGACAATTATTAAGTTGCCCAAGAAATTCATTTCATCAAGCAAATGAGATTGGAATGAGAAGCTCATTGAATATCTTTGCGCATACCGAACTACGATCCAAACTCCAACAGGTAACACACCTTTTTTCTTGGTATACGGGTGTGAAGCTGTCATACCTCTAGAGATCGAGATGTCGTCGCTACGCGTTGCCTTAGAAACCAAGATGACTAAGGAAGACAACGATCGGCTACGCCTTCAATAACTTGAACCTTAAGATAAGAGACAACTACAAGTTCAACAATGCATTGAGTTTACCAAGCTCGGATCTCGAAAGCCTTCAATAAGAAGGTTAAGGAGAGGGTATTCTAGAAAGAAGACTTGGTTTTAGCCGTCAGACGATTCATGGTCATGACATACAAAACCAAAGGCAATTTCAACCCAAATGGGAAGGGTCGTTTATGATAGAAATAGTTTATTCAAATGGGGTCATCGCCTGGCAACTCCAAGCGGCAACATACTCATGAAGCCGGTTAATGGCAAGTTCCTAAAAAAGTACTATCCTTGATCATGTTAATATCTTACTTTTGATCATCGAGTCAAGCATATTTGATGGTTGCAGCAGATACATTTCCCTCTATAATAGTCCGCATCGATCGACGATGGTAGATTATGTTCCTGCTCAACACGAGCATAATAGTCCTTATCGATCGATGACGATGGACAATGTACCTGCTCAACACGAGCATAATAGTCCTTATCGATTGACGATGGATAACTATGCTTTTGGTTCATGAATAGAGTTCATTAAAGAAGTTTACATAGTTTAATGTATATTGAATTTCATCCATATACATCTATACTTCATATGTTTAGAAAAACTTATTTTGATGTATCTAATTCATTTGTTTAAGTTTTATTTTTATCAAAACTTACTTTTGGATTTAATGTCAAAAACATAGATATATCATTTATATGTGTATGGATTCCATCCATACACTCTATGCTTTAAATGTGTTTCTATATCTTATTTTTGTATTTATACAAGTTTTGAAAAAAACAAATTTTCATTTCAAAATCTAAGTTTTAGAAAATACCGTTTTTGTTTAAAGCCTTAATTTTTATACCTCAAAAATAGTTTAAATAGTTTGTAACATGTGTTGATTTTTATTCACACACATTTGAATTTCAAAGGTTAATAAGGACTCATTTTTATGGAATTTTATGTATTTTATTTGAATTTTAGGGTATTACAAAGCTACATTTTCAAACCCTAAAAATCTATTCTGAGCCTTCTGGCGGTCGACCGACCGATCGATCGGACTAGAGCTTGGTTGATCGTGTACATAAGACGTGCACATAGACTACACAAGAAGTGCACATAAACCTAGCCTATATGGCCAATCGACCGCATGGTCAACCGACTGTAAGAGACTTACTCTATGTTTGACTCGGTGGACCAGGCGGTCGACCGATTAGGCATTTTGCCTTGGGACGGTCGATCGCCCAGGCTCAAATGGTCAAATTTTTTACCGTTATCCGGACGACTAAGCGGTCGATCGACAGCTCATTCTAGGCAGTTTTTGACCCCAATGGCTATATTTTTCTAAGCCTTATAAATATTGGTTTTGGGTCTGTTTTCAACAAGATTTTTATGAGCAAAATTTTTTTACTTCTCTAGTGTTTTCAGCAAGTTTTAAAAAGAAGTTTTTGAGCCAAATTTTTTTTATCTTTTATTATTTTAAAGTTCTTGGAAAATCAAAGAAAACCAACCCTTTGGGAAATTAATTTTGTTCTTCATTTTTCATATCTATCAAGAAGTTTTCTCAAGTATTTTTTTTATTGTTTCATTTTCAAAACACTTTGTTTTCTCACATACTTGAGCTATCATCTCAAATTTATCTTTAAAATCTTTATTTTGTTGAGAAAAATTGTTTGTGATCTTTTGAGATCACCAAGAATTGTTTGTAATCATTTGGATCACCAAGATGCATTCTTTCCTTACTTTGTGCTCCCTCTTTTGTAGAGATGTGAGAGTTGGAGTTGTGTACTCTAAAGTTGTAAGTTGTAATTTCTCAGTAGAGGTCCTTTGTGAAAGATCCTATAGTGGAGAATTGAAATCCTTCTGTATGAAGCCGGTGACGTAGAGCAGTGGCTCGAACCTCAAAACATATCCCAGTATTTGTGTTGATCTAATATCTCTCAACTTCATTTCTCTTTATATCTTACATTGTTGTTATTATTGCTCATTCATATACATGCTTGATATATTTGTGTGCCCACACTTGTGTTCAATCAAAAGAGCTATTAAAGCTCCTTCACTCATAATTCAGAGGAATCGTGAGAAGTAATTCCAAAGTCCTTCACGGGGAATTCGGACTCACTCTCGATTACACGTTGTGTGTTTACAATTAAGTTTTTAATTCTGTATTATTTGTCTTAGATTAGTACTATACCTATTCAGCCCCCTCTATGTGTGCTTTCAGGTTTGCCCTGAAGAAAGATTTTTCAAGTCCTAGGTGAGATTGCACACAAGATGACTCAAACCAATCAATTTTCAATCAATTTTTTCGTTATCTTGAACTTAATTTCAAGGTAATCAATTTTTAACCACTAATCTTAAGAGAATAAATTCTCCCTAATTAGACAGCTCCTAACTGGGTTGGACAGATCGAGGGTGTACCGGTTAAACCCGTCAAACAAGCGATTCAGTCCTTCCTCAAGGCCAGGTATCGCCGCAATGGCTAAGTCACACTTTATAAAATAAGGAAGTTCCTCTTTGAAAGCTCAAAATTGTTCACTGGATTATTCCTACAGTAGATCCACATAATGATCTCTAAATCCTAGTGGTCAAGTTCTAGTTGATTTTAATTTAGTTCAAACTTGAGAAAAACTTATATGCGGTTGTGATTTTTGAGCCAAGGAATGGGTAATCACTCCCTGCCTAATGTGAGGGGGGACAACTCTTAAGATCTTTTTATGCAATATGCACTAATACAGCATAAGTTCAATCAATAAGCACTTCAAAACACCACTGACAGAAGATTCGCGAGTAACGTTAGAAAATACTAACCTTTACTCTGAAGCAAGCAATTTTTTGTTTTGTACTTATTTAGTTTAGCAATGCAAATTTAGCAAGCAAGCTCCTTCTTGTTGTGCAAATCTTTCTTTATTCATAAAATATTCCTCCAAAGAAAAGTTTGATGTCAAATCTAGTGATGGTAAAGAAAAGGAAATATATATATATTTATTTTTATTTTTTATTATTTTTTATTTTTTTAAAAAAAACTAGAAAAATATTAAATGTTGATTTGTAAAAATAAAAATATTACAAGTTCCCGGCAACGGCCCCAAAAATTGTTCACAATTCAAAAGTCATGAAAAACTCCATCGTTGTTGAACCACATATAAATTATAGAAAACCGAAACTTGACATAAAGTTTTTAGATAAATTATGTAGTGGTAAGTTAAAGGTTGAATCACAAGATACGCGTTTAATCTTGATTTAAAAATCTGAATTCTATCCTTAATCTAGTTGAGAAGTTCTTTAAAGAAAGGTGTGATGATTGTTCTGAGA
>JAVJIF010021407.1:0-89606 GCA_038442645.1 Agave tequilana
TTTCTGCGATAAATACCGAATTCAGAATGTGGCTTCAACTGCCTATAATCCTGCTGTCAATGGCTTGGCGGAAGCATTCAACAAAAAATCATCAAGCTGCTCAAGAAATTCGTCTCCTCGAATAGAGAGATTGGGACGAAAAGCTCGGTGAATGTCTTTGGGCCTACCAAACCACGGTGCGCGGACACCAACAGGCAATACGCCTTTTTCCCCTGGTATATGGGTGCGAAGCAGTCCTCCCATTGGAAATCCAAATGCCATCGTTGCGTGTGGCTCTGATTACTAAAACCACATCAGAGGACAATGATCGCCTACGCCTTCAGAGCTCGAAGCTTTGGACGAGAAGCGACTACAAGCTCAGCAGCATATCGAGCTATATCAAGCTCGAATCTCAAAAGCCTTCAATAAGAAGTTAAAAACAGAGAGTCTTCCAGAAAGGAGACGGGTCTTAACCGTCAGACGACCGATGATTATGACGCACAAGACCAAAGGCAAATTTCAGCCTAAATGGGAAGGACCGTTTGTAATAGAAACAGTCTATTCAAATGGAGCATACCGCCTCACGACTGCAGAGGCGACCTACTCATGATGCCGATCAATGGCAAGTTCTTAAAGAAGTATTATCCTTAATCAAGGATCCTTCTCTTGATCAAGTTAACACTACACCTCTGATCAAGATCTCCGTGTCTGGAGCACACACAAAGAGAGCCTTTCTCTTCCTCCAAGTGAGGTCATACAGCCGAAAACCAACAGGAACCTGGCGCGCACCGGTTATCCTAAAGGGGAATCAAGGTTATGCAGAACATTAACTGATAATCCAATATCCTTTAACGATTAAGGATAGAGGAAAATGTTGGCCTATAAGCCCAACATAAGTCCTCGACAACTCATCATGCTGAGGGGAATAGCATGGCTGCCCAACTCAAACGGTAGTTGGTAAAGGCATATCAAACCCGTTGACAGCTGGGGTTTGCTAAAAATCCTACGGGACATGTTCCCATTTGATTCCCTCTCCAAAATCACCTACCAATTCTCACCCATAGAATGGTAGGGCCACATATATGCTTCGCTGTTATGTTAACATTAAACCTATGACAGCAGTTCCCTCATCTCTCTCCGTGAGAATGAGACCCCCCAAAATCACCTACCAATTCTCATCCATAGAATGGTAGGGCCACATATATGCTTCGCTGTTATGTTAACATTAAACCTATGACAGCAGTTCCCTCATCTCTCTCCCGTGAGAATGAGACCCCCCAAAATCACCTACCAATTCTCATCCATAGAATGGTAGGGCCACATATATATCTCGCTGTTACGTTAACATTAAACCTATGACAGTGATTCCTCGTTTCTCCCCCTTGAAAATGAGACTTTCCCAACTCCATTGCAACCTTGAGCTTGGTGGCGTCTCAATCGGTTATGTCATCGCGACCTCTGAACCAGCAGACAGCCAAGTCTCAATTCCGAGCCCTGTTGACATCTACAAAAGACAGGTCTCGATACTCGTTGACATTTACAAAAGACGAGTATCACCAATTTTGAGCTTGTTGACATTTACAAAAGACAAGTCTCAACCCGAGCCCTGTTGACATCTACAAAAGACAGGTCTCGATACTTGTCGACATTTACAAAAGACGAGTATCACCAATTTGAGCTTGTTGACATTTACAAAAGACAAGTCTCAATTCCGAGCCCTGTTGACATTTACAAAAGACAGGTCTCGATACTTGTCGACATTTACAAAAGACGAGTATCACCTATTTTGAAGCTTGGTGGCTTCTCAACCAGTTATGTCATTGCGACCTCTGAACTGGCAGATAGCCAAGTTTCATCTACCATTGAGCTTAGTAGCGTCTCAATTGGTTATGTCATTGCGACCTCTGAACCTGCAGACAGCTAAGTCCAATTCCGAGCCCTGTTGACATTTACAAAAGACAGGTCTCGATACTCGTTGACATTTACAAAAGACGAGTATCACCTATTTTGAAGCTGGTGGCTTCTCAACCAGTTATGTCATTGCGACCTCTGAACTGGCAGATAGCCAAGTTTCATCTACCATTGAGCTTAGTAGCGTCTCAACCGGTTATGTCATTGCGACCTCTGAACCAGCAGACCTAAGTCTCAACTTTGAGCCTGTTGACACTTACAAAAGACAGGACTCACCGATGCTTGCTGACATTTACAAAAGGCAAGTATCTCCCCTTCAGCCCCGCAAAAGGGCTAACCTCGAGATTGCTGACGTCTTAATCGGTTATGTCATTGCGACCTCTGAACCGACAGATAGCCACGTCTCAAAGATTACGTCCTCAACAAGAACAAGATTGGAGATTCGACAGAAGCCAAAACAAAAGAAAGAATTTCCATTAATTCCAAAAGATGGGACACATGGAGGCACGTATACAATGACCTACAAGCGTACATTGTACGATCTGAGCCGCTCTCCGAGGGCGTTTGCCTCGTCTTCCTGTCATCAGCAGCCTGGGCAAGCGCTTGTGACCTCAGCTCAGCCTCATCAAAGTCACCGCCTGGGCCAGACGAGCTTCAACTTCCGCCAAAGTTGCCCTCTGTGGACAACTCCTGCCGCGCAAGCTCCTCACTCTTTGAGTTGTTCAAGCCGCGCAGTTTCCTCAAGACGCACCGGTATGGCCTTGGATAGAGGAGATTTGCTTTCCTGATCATTTCCTCAGCCTTCGCAATCTTATCCTCAGCGCCAAGAAGAGCACTAGTGGAGGCGTCAATTGCACTTCAAACCTCCGCTTTCCTTGTTTCCAAGGATTTCAAATCAGAAGAGACGGCCTTAGCAGCCTCTTGAGCAGCAAGCCGGGCCTCGTGCTTTCGGGCAACAAGACAGGCGAGCCGCTCATCAGCTAAGGACGCCGGGTCTGAGCGATAGAGACGGCGCCACTCCTCTACAGCCTTCTCAAGTTCATCCACCAGGAGTTCTAAAGCAGCAGCCTGATGATACCCCTCAAAGTCCCGAATGCTCTCAATGTCACGGGAGAGGACCACCTTCAGCTTTGAGAATGGTACAGGCGAGCCCTTCAAAACTAGGTCGATAGTTCGCTCCAAGCTTCTATAAAAGCTATCGACCAGGTCACCTATGTAATCATTCTCGGCCTCAGCCATTTCTGGCAGGGAGGAAACCTCGGAGTAATCTACCAGCCTAGTTGACACCGTCGCGGAAGAAGCAGCGGAACACTGACAGCAGCAGGCTAGCCGAAGGCGATCTCGGCGGAGTCCTCATCGAAACCAGCACGCCAGCCACCGCGGAGGTAGGACTGGCAACCACCTCTTGAGCAGCAGGCTCAACCACCAGGGTTGGAGAAGTAGAGCTTGCGATCACCCTCAGTGCCGCACTCGGCAAAACAGTCGGCACCTCACTCGTTGATGTGATTGGGAGTGAGGATACCTCCGGGACTGCCGGCCGCCTTCAACCTCTGGTCCTTCAGGCTGATTTGGGCTGATAAGAAGGTAGGTCGCCATATAGCGCGTCCAACACAGCAGCATCCGCCGCGGTCAAAGCGCTCATATCACCCCTTGACTCTTCAGGGAATCACCTGGTCCCCTCGAAGCTGATGCATCTTGAGGCCGGACACCTGTAACAAGACTAACGGTCAGTCGGAACATCGCATGCAGGAGAAACCAAGAGGTTACGACAATACCATAAGATGACGTCGCCTCAAACGTCTCGCCAGCCACATCAGTCTCCAGAGGCTCCATCGGAAAATTTTTGGCAGAATCAACACGAATAGCCGCTCGCTTTCACTTGTCGAGTATCCTGTGGACCACCCGATAGAGCTCGATGCCTCAGGACTTCCTTTAGAAGTCCCAACGCCTGAAGGACCAACATCAGCCGCGCCACTCCCAGACTCTTCCGAGTGAGCAGGGGAACCGGCTGCAGCCCCATAAGTGAATAGGGGATCATAATGTTTCCCTTGCTCTCCAGCCGCCTCGGCTCCTGCAACAAGAAGCAAAAGGATGAGTTATTTGGAACACACCAAAGGCGTATTATATGGACAAGGTTAATCTTACCCAGACCTGGAGCGAATTCACCACTAGTCGGCTCAGCAACCGACGGTTTAGCTGCTAATGGGGCAGCACGAGGAATCGTTGTAGAGGGGTAAACCTCTACGACAATCGTAGGAGCTTGGCGACGGGGCTTCTTCGCCAATGACTTCCTACGAGATCCGCTACCTGCCCGCTTTTCTCTTGAAGTGGACGTCAGAATCCTCTTCTTCCACTTCTCCCGCACGTCGTGGGGAAGATGTCCCCACCACACCAGAGCCAGCCGCATGAGTATCAGCTCCAGCCCCCGCCTCGAAGCGAGGACTCCCTGCATCAGAAGCCTCGCTGTCATCCACAGCGATGAACTCCTCTAAACCAGGGACACGAACCCGTTTGCCTTCCTTTTTCTCATAGGCCTTCCGCTTCATTCGCTGAGAGATTAACTTCACACCCGAACTGTTGGCGTTAAATCCAGGAGGTGTGGAGTTGGAAGCCGCGTACCACTGGCAAAAGCACAGGGTCGTCGAGAGGCCGGGATCCTGCAGCGGCGTGCGTAGCCACGCCCCAGTGCCATCCGCAGTAAAGAACCGCCAGGCACGGGTCCCATCAATAAGACTCCCCATGAAAGCCAGGTCCGAATTGGGGTTGCCCACATATAGCTGGTCGTACCCGAACTGGCGGGCAAATCGACTCGGGACGTAGGGTTCCAGGTAGCAGGTATCCCCACTCTTGTACAGCAAGTGCGAGGGCCGGATGCTGACCAGCCACTCGAAAACGCCCCGACTCATGGGAGACCGCCCCGACTCCCGCATCTCGGAATTCCTCGTTGTATCCTGCGCCCCGAATGCGAGGAAGATAGCGGAACAGGCTATAAGCGTCATGACGACGCACTAACTTACGGGCCTCGGCCACGTAGGTTTTCATCAAAAACCTTCGAATCGGCGGAGAAGCGCCGTTCGAACACCCTGCGGAGGGTCCTCCCCAGCTCCAATCAAAGTAGGGCAGTGTAAGGCGAACCACGCCATCAAGTAGGTGTATGGCAGACCCACCCTAGGATTGGGTCCATCACAAGGCAGGATAGCACTCTTCCCACGCCTCGTCGCCGGTGGCCTGCAGAAAGCCTCCGTTAATGCGCGAAGGCCCTTTGAATACAGCACACCATGGCCGGGAGAAGACCCAGACGGTGGCCATAGGCCAGGCGAACGGCGGGTAGCAGAACATTCGGGTGGACGATGTCACCCGAGGAAGAAGGCACAACACACTTCTTTAATCAGACGGTTAAGAAACGGCCAGCAGCGCCTTTCGAGACATAGGCCGACGGGCCTGATGGTGAAAGCTCCGAAGGGTATCACCCTTCTCATAGGGACCAGCGTCTTCTTCTGTTACGACGATATCCCTTTGGAGACACATCTCCATCCGTTCAATAATATCGCCATCAGCAACTCCGCGATGAGCTGCTTCAGGAGCATTCTTCATGTCTGGGAACAGGTAACTTCCCCAGCTCTTCAAGCTCTTCGAGCTACCCTTGCCACCACCGTGGATGCTGGAACAAATATGCAAGTGGCACATCAACTCCCGATAAGTCTCGAGCAAAGCAGGCTCCTGTTTCTCCAGAATAGCCAACTCCGCCTCACAGGGAAAGTACTCTTCGTATGGAAGAGACCCGAAAGGCAGAGCAGAGATTTCCCACATCTCATGCAAAGCCATGCCCAACTCGCCAACCCGGGGTGAAGAAGGTCCCCGAAGCCGGGCAGTACAACTCAAGGATGGCGTAGAAGCACGCCACCTTCATCAATCCGTAGCAGGGGGTCGCCCTGACGGCCTCATAGAGGTTTAACCTCCCAAGTCCTCGAAGTGAGCGAGGATATAGTTGGTCAAGTCCGCCCACCATGTCTTAGGAGGATGAACCCAACCGGGAGCTCTGAAGTCAGTGAAAGGGTAGTTCCCGTTAACTGCGCAGAACTGGGTGCCAAAGGTCTGCGCCACAGCCGGGTTCTCTCCCACTGGAAGTTCCCGTGATACCTTCCCAGGGTATATGCCCATTATGTTGTGGGGAGGGCCCGCCCTTGAATAGCCGGATTGAGACGTCAATCTCCCGACAAGGACGGACTCGACATTTCGGCTCACGCCCCACGCCATCTTCCGAGAGCCTGAGTCACATTCATGAAAGAAGACAAAGGAAAGTGCCGCTTAGTGGACGGAAGGTAAAACTTCTCGCCATCCAATTGAAAGATCCATTGTCCTTCGCCTGCCTGCCTACAACTGGCGATCGGGATCGTGTGCAGCATCCCCGAACATAAAGTCGGGCTTTCTGTAAGTCCGACGGTCACATCCTCAAGAGGAGCCGTGGTCAAGATACTCCGTGTGGTCTGCGGATGACCGCTTGGATGAGTGTATCCCAGACGAGGGAGCTCCGCTCACTTAACAAAGAAGCCTGTCCATGGAATTGCAGGCTGATGTTACCATCTGCTCGACTGGTTAGCCCGAACAGACTGTTCAGGAGACCGGAAGTGTAATGCACTGCAAAGACAGAAATGAACTATGATTAGTTCAACAATCAAGTGGATACGAAGGCATAAAAAATCCACTAAGGCATAGCCTCGCTCAGCGAGCAAGGCCAGCAAGGCGATAGCTTCGATGAAGCTTGATCTCGCGGATAAAACTGCATTTTTGCAGAGAATGTCCAAAATACCAACTTCGCTTAAGCAGGAAGTGGTATAGCCCTAAGGGCTGACGTCACCAAGAGGCATCATGGTCAAAAGTCACCCTTTATGGCCATGATTGAAGGAACAGACCTATATCCTGTTCCTCAACAGGATGGAGACTGCCCGAGAAATGGCTTCGTACGGAAGCCTAAAGAAGACTGTTCGGTTCTTAATTCCCTTGTGCAAGGAAAATAGAGAGGTTCAAGGAAACGAGTTCCCTAATGAGGACAGATCATATTCGATCGTCCTAATAGCCAAATGTCGGCTCCAAAGGAGAGAGACCACGGTCTCTAATCAGATAGGAAAATCCCTTACCGGTGACTGTGTCGCCGATGACCGGAGGAAGAGGGCCCTCCGCTGCAGAAGTCCACTTCTTTTCCCGCTCGTCTTTTGGCGCCATTAAGAGTTGCAAGAGTTCTCAAGGTTCTCTGAACGAAGAAGGAAGAGGAAGAGGAAAGTCAAGAAATCTCTCTGAAAAAGGAGATCTTTTCCTGCTCAGCCCGATCGGGCTTTTATAGGCCATCAGTGCCTGAAACGAGGCCTCGAAAAGGGCGTATGCCCGCCGTTTCGAATTAATTCGAAACGCCGCCCAAAGCGCCTTCCCGAGAAGCGCTGGTTCAACTCCACTAAGGGTTAACTTCGCACTGGAGCAAAGTGCGGACTTCGCACAATCCTTCAAGGACTTCGCCGAGAGGCTTACCTTAGCCCTTTAAAAAGGCACTGACATGCCAGTCTCGCGAAGATCACTCAAAGAAAGACTATGACCTTAACTCCGCATACAGTTTAGCCCCGCTATGGCCAAACTCTCAATGAAAGCAGGCAAAAATCAGATGATTAGAAGATGAACTTTCATTGATTTAAAAGGAAGGGTACATTGATATTACATCAAGTTGTGTTTCATACAACACACCCAGTTGCTTAACAAGGTCATCCGCGCAAAAGGCATACAAGCGGTTTTATCCGCTTCTAAGTCAAACCGACTGGACAAAGAAAGCCTTCCTCCTGCACAGGGCTGTAATCAGTGGTGCCGCAAGGACACGGTCATTATTCTCCACAAAAATGGCAGATCTTGCCAGGCCATTTTGTTGAAGCCTGGCAATAAAAACCTATCGCCGCCAACACGATAGATCACGTATAATGGGAATCGGCGGTGATACCAGTGATCTAACGGGTGTGAGGCCCGTTTTCCTGAAGTGGATCGCCCCCAAAGGCCACCAAAGTTGAAAGTCGGCAATAATGTCGGCGATCCCACAGGCGACGCCCACTATCTGGAAGCGGATCATCTCCGGTAAAAGCGGCAGCCAGCCTTACCTCAGAACGAATCACCTCGGATAAAAGGCTGCCAACAGCCTCTGGGACACGCACCCGTCGCCCCGAATTGTTCCTCCTGCTTAAAAGTAAAGCTTCAACTGGGGAAGCATAAGGCAATTTTATGGTTCCTTCCATCAAGTCACTGGACTGACAAACATAGCCCACTGCAAGGCAATCAGAACAGATTAGCAACTAAGCACAGGAGAGGCTACAAAAGAACTAAGCCAAATCTTTGGATCGAAGCAATCCAGTTTCAGTAAAGCAGAGGATAAGCCTCGCCTGCACAGCGCTGATGGGCTGGCTCGCAAACGCCAAGTCCAAGCCTCGCCTATATGGCTAACCAAACTGACCCCGTGGGATACAGTCTTAGCACCGCCTATATGGCAAGACTGGCTCAACTATTGAAGAGACCGTCCAATTTCTTTCTGCTGGGCAGCGGACTTAACGTGCAGTGATCCTTCTGTGATCAACTCAGAATGATAGCTTCGTTGCGGAAGCTATGTCAAAATCCTTCTCTGCAGATCAGTCAATTGCAAGATGAAGAGTAAGGGAAACTAATCCCTGAAGCAGCTGTTAAAGCTAAATTAAGGGAAATGAATACCCTAAAATCGGTGAAGTCGTTGAACGATCAAGACTTACCGTCCTTGGCCGGATAATGACCAGAGTGGGCATTCCCACTAGTTCAGAGATCTGAGTATCTCTTTCAAACCAAGAGAAGAGAAGAGAGGCAAAGCACTTCTCTTCAGAGGACTTCAAGTGTCCTATTTATAGGCCCCATGGCCTGAACGCTGCCGCCTAAGCGTGGAAGCACGAGCGCATTTAAGGCATTTACTGCGCCTTGAGAATAGGGACGGTTTCCCTTGGAACCGTGCGAAGGGAGAAAAACGTCTCCCTCATAAAGGCACTTATGGCGCCTTGAAGAAAGGGAATATCTTCCCTTGGAAACGTGCAAATCGGAGAAAATCTTCCCCGGTCAGCGCAAGAGAAGGAGAAAATCTTCCTTGAAAATTGACCCACGGCAGTTGGTCTCGGGAAAGCGACATGCCCTCCCAAGCGAACATATCTTCAGAAGCCCAGATGCGGGGCTACTCGCATGCGGAGCTACTCGGACGCGAGACTACATGATTCCTCGGCGAATCTACATCCCAAAGCAGGATTCAAAGCGAAGCTGAACTCAACCATCATGGCGACGTTCATACTCCACAACACCGATCAGAGCAGTTCAAAGTGTTTCAAAGTCTGAGCCATTGCAGACTTTCGAAAACTTTGAAGGGGGTCTTGTTGACACTTAAAAAAGACAAGATTCTTATTGGTCCGAACAATGTCTAAACTTGTTGACATTTACAAAAGACAAGTGACAGACGAGCTGAAGACCAGTTTTCACCCATCTCTAAGGGACAAGGAAGCAACTTGGACTCCACTGATCCAGCAAGCAGACAGTGAACCCGGATTGTTTCTAAACAGACCTCAGCAGGTCTAAGGTGCTAACACTTAGCATCGCATGAGCCAAAAGGGATAGCCTCGCTTGAGAGGCTAATATCACTCGACTTCGCCTCGAAGCCATCCAAAGCCTCGCCGAGAAGCTAACTCGCAACTTCGCCACAGAGGACTTCCAGCTCCGCCATTGGTCTGCTATGGTCAACCTTTGACCAATCAAATCTCCGGATGAGATCGGATCCAATCAGATCAAATCTAATTAAGATCAAATCAGAGATCAAATTTGGTAGTTGATTGCCACAATCTCTTGACTCTTCTAAAACGAGTAAGAAGATCAGGGAAATCCTCCAACGATATGGAAAGGATCAAGAAGATCAACCGACCTGCCAATTCTAGCCTCGCAGTAAGGCTACTTTCCAGATTTAAACAGATTTGATTCAATCTGTTTCCATATCTTCAAGGGACGATTATACCCTTGCTCTCCCTATAAATAACCCGCCAGGGGTACAAGGAGAGGCACGCATACGGACGCACGAAGATCGATCAATCGAAAGAGGACGGGAAAAAGAGAGAAGACTCCACAAGCAGAGACTTCTTCACAAAGCACCGTGCGCTCTCGAATTCAGAGACCTTTTAGAGAATTGCTTTCTCTATCCAGGGTGTTGATACCCTAACATCGTCCTTCTTCTCAAGGAATCTCCGGAACCAGGCGAGAAGGAATTCCTAATTGAAGGCGATTTTGAGAAGCAGCAAGAGGGTTCTACCAACCTTCTATTCTCTGATTCCCGGAACCAGGCGAGAAGGGAATCTCATCGCTCGCAACATCGTCAAAGGGACAAAGTGGTCACGCGCTGACCAGACTCCTATCGGCACACTTCTCCAGAATCTCTGAGGAGATCTACTTGTAATCTTTTAAGAATACTTATAATTTAGCTCCTCAAACTCTTTTTTTTTTGTAAGTTTTCCCCCTTTGCAAACATAATGGAAAACACTAAGCAATCAATCAAGCGAAGTTAGACAAGCTAGAATGAAGCTAGCATACAGCGCTAAAGGCCATCATACTCGGCGTGGTTACTGATCGTGGCGAAGCTAGCATAGGGATCTGGCTGAGGTAATCTGCTTTGCATCACCCGTGATGAAGCTGTGCACACGGTGTAACTATGCTCGGGCGGAGTTAGCAGGAAAGCGCTGCGCGTTAAACTCGCTTATCAGGCAGAGCATGAGAGACCTGACGGTCAGAGCGCACTCGCGACTACCACGAAACCCAAAGGGTACAAGGCCAATTCTTATTGGGTAGCTCGGGAAGTGGGTTGGCCCAGAAGCCGAGTAGGTACCTGCACGAGATGTTAATACCACGCGAGCACACAAATAAAACGTGATAATGACTAAACTACTATTGAGTGGTGAAGCCTGGAGGCTGAGTGGAGAGCCCGGAGGCTGAACCCAGCCCGAAGGTAGGTATAGAACCTGCATGAGTGTTAGTGTCAAACATACGCATATACTAAAGTAGTAATAGACAACATCACAGGCATGGCATAAGTACAGAAAGTAAACTACTCTAGTACAAGCATATATCACAGGCATAATTTATGTACAGTCCTAGGCACTCGGTCACATACAAATACTAGTACACGGTCTATAGAAATATAATTTACAACACGAGAAAATAATATACATAAATTCCCCAAAATACAACTCAACCCATCGAAGCAGGAAAACCCAATAATGAGGCGTGAACACTGGCCATAAATCTTCAGAAAAATGCCGCAAATCCCGGAGTCCCAGAAACTAGAGCATGTGTACCAATATATCTTAAATATATATATATATATATTATATTTTTAGAGAGAAAATAATAAAGAAGAGGGGGATAGAGAGGAACATGAGAGAAAAAAAGAAAGAGAATATAGGGGGAGAGAGAGAAAGGAGGGGCTGAGAGAGAATAGAGGGGGGAGAAAGAGAGAAAGAAGGAGCAACAGCCCCCTTTTCTGGTCACGTCCTGGCCCTGCCACGCCCTGGCTCAGCCAGGCCCTGGCCACGGCCAGGGCACTAGGGGGTGGCGCCGTCACCGGCCATGTGTGGCCGGCATGGTGCTGGTCAAGGCAAAGAGGAGAAGGGTGAAGGAGGTTGGAGTTGATGGTGGTGAGGTAGGGATAGTGGTGATGGAGTGGTGGTTGTGGTGTTGATGGTGGTGATGGAAATAGGAGGTGGAGGTGGTATTTATAGGAGGAGATGGAGGAAGTGATAGAGGTGAGGATGATGGAGGGGTGGGGTGGTTATAGTGGAGAAAGAGGAGGAATTGAGCGAAATTTTGGGTGGAGATGGTGGATGAAGGAGGAGGAGTTGGTAGTGGATGGGGGAATTTGAAGAGGAAGAAGATAGGGGTGATGGTGGTGGCGCCGGAGGTGGTCGGCGCCAGGCCCAGGGTCGCCAGTGAGGTAGAATCAGCATTAGTGGTGTCGGTTTGGAGTGGAGAGAGGGAATTGGGGAGTGAGAAGGAGTTTAGAGAGATGGATATAGAGATTTAAAGAGATTTAAGAGGGGTAGAAGAAGAGATTTTGAAAGAGTAGGGGCCCTGCGTAGCTGTCCACGAGAAGAGAAGGAAAGAAGAAGAAAAGAAAGAAAGAAGAAGAAAATAAAAAAGAAGGAGAAGATATTTGTGGGGTGTTGTGTGGAGGAGAAAAAAGGAAAAAAGAAAAGAAAAGAAAAAGATATGGTGGAGAAAAAGAAAAGGAAAAATGAAAGGAAAAGAAAAAAGAAAAGAAGGAAGGAAAATATCAGGGTATTAACTCCGAATTTGGGAAAATACTGAAAATATCGAAAAAGTCAAAAAATAGAGTAACTCAGAAAGATCTTCAAAAATTCTTTAAAATATTAAATATTATTTTAAGGTACATGGTGAAATCAAATTCAAAACATTTTCAAATTAAAAATCCTGAAATTTACCAGCGATACCGGTCGACACCAAATCGAGTCAAGTTTTGATAATTTCAGAAGAATCCCCAAAAATGTTTTAAGATAAAAAATGTGATCCTTAAGAACAATGTTGAAACAGTTTCTGGAAATTTAACTCCATTTATAAAATAAAAATCTGAAAATCGATCGGCAGCACCCGTCGATACCGATTTTGAAGATTATGCAATTAAATTTTAAAAATTTCCTAAAAATCATGAAAATCTAAAATATTAGAAAATAATGTTTGAAATTGAAATCGATCAAATCTGACAACCAGAAGAACCAAATCTAGTAGTACACTAGGATCGGGTCCCCGGTTCAGAGTAGGGCTGACTCCGTGTCCACGAATTCGGATCCAATGCAAATGATCACATAAATAATCATAAAACAAAAATATATGGTAAGTAAATCAAAAAAATATAATCGAAAAATCAGAATACGTGACTAAGTATGTATTCCGGGAACGGGGTGTTACATTTCATCCACTTTACAAAAATTTTGTCCTCGAAATTACGATAAGAGGTAAATGAATACAGAAAAGATAGAGACAAAAATTATACCACTTAAGATATGAATAACTATTGGTAATGCTTCCAATCGACTGGATAGTCTCGGGACTTAGGTATCTATTATACTTTCTATTGTACAATTCTTCTAACTATATCATATAATACTGACCCGATATCACTTCTTAATCTGAGAGGCATGAAGTTGTACTTGATGAAGAGTCTATAAAAGAATTCCCGATGTGTTGTATGCTTAATATTACTTTGAGAATAGATCAGAATACAGAAGATAAAGAAAACTCTGATAATACTGAGCATAAATAAAGAAGACAGATAATTAAGAATTTTGAATACTGAGCGTCGATCATTGATTAGTCTCTAAATATGCATATTCCATACCACATCTTCACAATTATTCTAATTTAATTTTGTTAATAATGGCTTTCTTATGTGTTTCTAGGTTCATGGCATGAAATGAAGAAGAAGCCCCAAACTCTCATTTATTTGGTGATTTTTAGAGCCTAGGAGTAGCCCAAGACTTTGAATCCAAATATGCCAAATATGGGAGCAGATATCAAGAAACTGACAGCAAGTACATTGAGTAATGTGCAGTCAAAGGCTGAACACTTCGGTGTTGCACATACGGCACCAGTACTGCTGCGAAAATGTGGCTTTTGTCGCATTTCTGCCGCAGTATTGTGGAGCCACACGTCAATTTTTGACTAGTGGCTCCGTCTTGTCTCCCAGAGGCTCATTTTGGCCATAAAACCCCCCAGTGTTCAGTAGAAAAGAGGAGGAGAAAAGTTTTTAGGGTAGATTTCTTCTCTTTAGTGCAGGTTAGTGTTCTTCTTCTTCTCTTTTATGTTTTTCTTTCTTTTAGATCTTGTAAAAGTTTAGAGGGTGCTTCTTAGGATGAAAGTTAGAGTGCTTGTAATGGAGGGTGACACTCTATGAAAAGTTCTCTCTTTATCTCTATGTATTTTCTTCTCTCTAACCTTTTACATTCTTAGCTAATTTTCTCTCATGGCAACTAACTACTAACCACTTACTTGCTAACTCCTTACTTGATAATGCACATGAATCTAATAGCCTCTACTTGGCCTTGATCTTGCAAGAGCCATTAATGGCTCATGATGATAGATTCTATCACTCTAACATCTAACTCTCTAAGAAGCTAACATTACTTTATTCCATACTTGCTCTTGTGTAGTTTTGATGGTTTAAGTGTAGGTTGCACTTCTTTATTTGAGTTTGGATATGATGACTGATCTTATGGTCATGCTTTGAAAGCTCTTGAATTAAGGACTAGTGATGGACAAGGATATATGTGTGGCAACTATCGCTAAGAGGTTAGCATGTTGGTGGAGCAATTAGTAGTTAGTAGCCATGAGTTTTCTTTCATTTTTACTTTGTTTTAGAAATAGTATCAAAAATCAGAAATAGCTTCTCTTCAATGTTTTTATCTTTGTTTTCACCATACACTTCTCTTTATTATTTTTTTCTTTTTTTGATTCTTTGAAACATAGAAGAACTGTTAACACACACGTGAGCATACCGCTAATGCTTCTATCGCCTTCCGTCCTTATGGACTCGACCTGTTTAGCCTCTATGCTATAACAAAAGTATCAAGAAAGCCAAAGCACACATACTTTAGTTTCTAACATCAAAATGACACTGTTCGTGCACAGTTTCACCCGGATCAAATTTTGGCGCCGTTGTCGGAGATTGGAATGGTTTGATTTCACATTTTGTTAACTTTTCTTCTTTGTTTCTGGGTACGGGTAAAATTTTTTAGAATCTAACAACTGCACAAGTCCATACTTACATGTTTCTCTCTGCTCAAGAAAACAGAGAGTTGTTGCCCACTTCTTTTTCAGGGGTATCTTTAATTGCATATATCTGTGTATTCTGCTACTAGTTTTCTATTTAGATTACCTGTGCACTATAATAATTAAGAACTAAAATACGGTAATTGGATGTTTTCAAATGGTTTAGACATTTGCATCTAGGCACATGTCGATTTCAATTCCAATATACTATATTTAGTTCTTCTGTTATTGTGATCTGGATTGAGGTGTACATATCGCATTACATATAGTTAGGATATACACGTCGGTGATTTACTCATTTTTTGTGTTCATTCTTGTCTATATTGTACACTTGCACGAATCAAAAATTAAGGGCAAAACCCAACATAAGATAAGGTGGGAAAGTCATTACCCTCTCTTAGCCCAAAAACCACCTCCCCACTCACACAACCCAAGCCTAAATAAAACTTGTTAGACGTTGGCCCCTAAGGACATGTCGGACTCATTTAAGAGATTAACCTAAGGAGGAAGTTGTTAGATTTTGACTCTTGTCAAATCGGTGTCAAAGGTTGGGGATTGAGAGGTGAAAGCTCGAAGAGTAGTGGTTTGGCATAATTAGGCCTATTGGTCCAGTACGGATACCTTTCACTAGTCTTGCCCCTACTTGGCCGATTAATTTGTGGTCAGATTGCTGCAATATACCCCCCATGAACAGTCTAACCAGTTAGGAGTCGTCTAGGTCTACGTCAACCGTAGGCTTGTTTTTGAAATTTTCTTTTTATTTGTTTGTTTGTTTTTCTTTTTGTTTGTGATTATTGTGATAAAATAGAATATAATCAAAAAATTTCCAATCAAATGAATCCATTTTTCATCGTGACCGCATTTGACTTAGATAACTCCAATCCGGCTGTGTACAATATGAACCAACCATATATACCAGATTGGGTTTATCCGTCTCAATATGACCCTCCGTCTCAATATGACCATACCCCCAATCTTATGACCATAATTTTAAAAATAATTTGCACTCTTCACAGAGTCCATGGGGATTCACCTCCCCCGAGTTAAATTTTCAACCACCTTGTCCATAATTTTCACAATATTCATTCCCTAATTTTGATTCATATACTCCTTTTTTTGTTCCACCAACTGAAGAAAAATCTGATTTGAAAAAGAGTATAGAAGCCATGCTCGAGTCCCAACAATAAATTCAAAACTTACTCAATTCACAATTCTTCCCACATCAAACTTCATATACTCCTTTTCTAGAATATCTCATTGAAGAAAAGTCTAAGTTAAAAAAGAGTATGAAAGTTGTCATGCCCTGCTAACCAAAATACACGATTGCGGGTACGCGATGAAAGCCAGCGATGTATTATTATTAATATGCTAAGCCTCAATTCAAGAAAGTTCAAAAAATAAAGTTATTACATATTCTAGCTTTACTACACAAGTACAAAATGTCACAAAAGTGAGCATTATTACATTAAGAAAAAAAAGTACATAAAACATAAGATCCTCACAACTAAAACTGGATTAAACACTAGCCCTAAAGTTCTGCCATATGCTCGAAGTACTCCTGGTCCTGAGGTGTTGAATCTGGATCTGAGCAAGCAAACTCATGATCATCAATAAGCGAACTAGTGAGTGGTAAAAAAAGGGGGGGGGGAAGGATGCAATAACATGTACATTTGTAGAACTCAAGACATCACTAATATCATAACATGCATTACATTGGAAAATATATGATAAATATGCATGAGTGTGATATATGTTAACAGGTTAACATTTGTATGCCTACTATATTTTATATACTGTAATTTATCATTAGAAGTATATTATTGAATGTTGTTATTTGAAATTGATAGATAGAGATGCGTTCTGTGCTTTAGGTGGGTCCCGTGCATACCGGGGATCACGGCCCCAGATGCCTGACACTGAACCAGGCCCGTACCGCTAGGTACTCAATAATAGTAACAGTAGTAATATCAGATGGATGCCAGTCATTCCCGGGAACTCTACAGTGGAACCCTCATTTCGGTTGCGCAACCTATATCCTAGGTCCACCCAAAATACCGATATCGTCTCTTCTATTAATTTCCCCACCCAGTGAAAGTATTTATATGTCAATGTTACCTAAATAACTAAACTCAATCAATATCATTGTGTATATCAAAGTATACATGGTAACAGTATTTTTCCAGTAATTTCAGTAACACAAATTCTTTAATTTCATATGATATACATGCATAACCATTCAAATATCATAAGTTAATCCAATATAATATTCAAGATGATTAATCTAATTTTTGGATTTTTTTCGTTATTAATAATTATTTTTTATCCATTTTCTAAAAAACAACCATCTAATAATTACACAATATATTTTCAAAATTTATAATTATTCATCTATAGCATATAAAATGGTTACATGCAGAAAATAAATAAACATTATAGAGCAAAAACATATCACTAAAATTATTTCATGAACATTAAAATTCTCTAACTAATTTACATGCTTGAAATTCTAAATTAACAATTAAATAACTACATTTTTATAAATAATAAAATATACTCATGCAAAAATAGTAAAAAACACTCACCTGAGATCGTCACGGATATGAATATAGAATTTGCAAATTAACTCGATAGTCTACATTCAATTTAAATAATAATTATAAGAAATATTTAATTTTAAGTTATTCTAAGTGATATGACTACAAAAAATTTTACAAAGTCACATTTCATTTTTGACTTTACAAGATTTTTTTTGGATTTTTCTGAATTAATTTAAGCGTAAAATCAATTAAAATTATAACGGGTCTGTTGCTACAGTAACGGGTCTGCTACAGTATTCGTCCGAATCTGAGTCTGGATTTGGGTCTGATATAGTATTATTGCTAGTGTTTTGCTACAGTATATTATTTATTTTATTTTATTTATTTTCTTTTCCTTTTTCCTTTTTCCTTTTTCTTTTCTCTTTTTCTTTTCTGAAATTTTTTTTAATAATGGGGTCGGTTCGGATCTGTAAAACAGACTCGAACTTGGGTCTGTACAGCACAGACCCAACCCACTTAGGATGGGCCTGATCAGGCCTGGTCAGGCCCTGTGCTGTGCATAGTGCACAACACAGTGAATAGTTTTTTTTACTTAAATAAAATCTTAAAAATTATTTTAAAATTATGATAATTAAGAGGCATGTTTAAGGAGTTTTACATAATTTGATTGAGATTTTACCATACGTTTTTCATGGTGAAATTAAAGTTATTAATTAATGTACATAACCTGTTCGATGAAATGCCTAAACGAAAATAAAATCTCATAGTTTGAGATTTACATACCGGAAACGCTTCCCTTCAGTCTGAATAAGTTCCCTCCATATCCAGCAAATCTCTGATCTTCTTCTAGTTGGGTTTGAGGAGGTGATATGAGAGGAGAAGGTGTAAAGAGTAGGGTATTTTCTTCTTTTTTTCTTTATTCTAGAGTATTGTAAAGATGAATGGTGTATATATAAATCCCCCTACCCGTAATCTGACTCTGAAATTCATGCCTTAAGGTCAGGAGAAGTTGTAGAGAGTGAAAACAAGTGGGAGAGAAGATGGAGGAGAAGTTAGAGAGAGTGAGGGAGTTGAAGTTATCGTAGTGAGGGGTTAAATAAAAAAGTATGAGAGTAAACACCACAAATAAGTGTGGCCCCTTGGTAAAGTCATTAAGCTCTTGGGCATGGGTGCTTGGGTTTAAAACTTGGTCTTAGCAAAAATGTGGTACTTTTTTTATTTTCATTTTATTTTTTAGTGATAAGCCATCTTACATGGGTTTGGGTCTAATCCCAATTTATTTCATTTCAATTCTTTCTTTTATTATTATTATTAAACAATTGTTAACCACTTTAATTATTATAATATAAAATTATTATATAGTATTTACTATGGTATTAGTGAACATGGATGTTACAGCATCCCAACATAACAAGAAAATTTTGTCCTCGAAATTAAATTTAGAAAGTAGAAAATACCTATCAAGGAAAAAGATGAGGATAATGATCGTGAATGGCGTCCTCTCGTTCCCATGTCGCTTCTCCCAGAGAATGCCTGCCCAAAACACTAGAACTAGTGGAATAGTTTGATTCTTCAAGACTTTGGTGGTCCTATCCAGAATAGCCATAAGTCTCTTAGTGTAGGTCATATCCGGCCTGAGCTCTAACTCGGACTGGTCCAAACTATGACTGTCATCTCGGACATACTTTCTCAACTGAGATACAAGAAAGACCTCATACACACCATCCAAAGATGAGGGTAATGCTAGACGGTACACCACTTCTCCTACTCGCTCTAAAATCTCAAAAGGAATGATGAACCTTGGACTCAGTATCCCTCGGCTACCAAATCTGATTACTCCCTTCATTGGAGATATCTTCAAGAATATAAAATCTCCAACTTCAAACTCTAGTGGTCTTCTATCCAAGTCTGCCCATCGCTTCTGTCTGTCTTGAGCTGCTTTAAGACGCTCCCGGATGATTTTAACCTTCTCCACTCTCTGCTAGATCACCTCCGGTCCCAACAACCTCCTTTCACCAATGTCATCCCAGCACAAAGGAGGCCTGCATTTTCCACCATACAATGCTTCAAATGGTGCCATCTTAATACTAGACTGATAGTTGTTGTTATAGACAAACTCTGCTAAATGCAGATGATCATGCTATAACCCCTTGAAGTCTAGCATGCAAGCTCTCAATATGTCCTCAAGAATATGGATCGTCTGCTCTGATTGCCCATCAGTCTGTGGATGATATGCAGTGCTAAACTTCAGTCGTGTCCCCAGGCTCTCTTGGATACTTCTCCAAAAAATGAGATAGAAATCTGGTATCTCTGTCGGACACGATGCTGACTGGCACAGCATGCAGTCGAACCACCTCTTGCAGTTACTCTCTGCTAATAACCCTGTTGACTGCCCCAGTCTGAATGGGATGAAGTGAGCTAACTTCGTGAGGCGATCAACTATAACCCATACTGCATTGTTCCCTTTTGGACTGCGGGGCAGTGCAGTGACGAAATCCATAATGATGTGTTCCCACTTTCACTCTGAAATCAGTAAAGGTTGAAGGAGTCCAGCCGTCCTCTGTTGTTCTGCCTTCACTTGCTGACACACCAGACACTTTGTTACATAACGAGCAATCTCTCTCTTCATTCCGTGCCACCAGAATCGCTGCTTCAGGTCTTGGTACATCTTCGTCCCTCCTGGATGTATGGAATATGCTGAGTTACGAGCTTTAGATAAAATTTCTTGTCGAACATCTCCTTTCGGTACACAAATTCTGTGACCAAAATGGAATGTCCCATCATCATGAATCTGCATATTCATCCTCAGTCTAGTCTCCACTTGATTTCTGAATTCTTGTATCTTAGGGTCCCCACTTTGAGCCTCCTTGATCTTCTCTAGCAAGGTTGACTGAAATTGCAAAGTCATCAAATGTCCGGAAGTATTAGTCCTCCTTGTCACTGTCAGTTCCATCAGTCTCAACTCCTCAAGCAATTGTTTTTGCTGAGTAATTTGCATCACCATACAAGGTCCAGGCTTCCTGCTCAAGGCATCCGGTACTACATTGACCTTCCTAGGGTGATATTATAGATTAACGTCGTAATCTTCCATCAACTCCAGCCATCGCCTTTGCCGCATGTTCAGCTCCTTTTAAGTGAAGATATACTTCAAACTCTTATGGTCAGTGTAAATCTGCACTTGATTTCCCAACAAATAGTGTCTCCAAATTTTCAAGGTAAAAATTACTGCTGCCAGTTCTAGATCATGCGTAGGATAATTCTTCTCAATTGTCTGAACGCATAGGCTATAACATGTCCATGCTGCATTAGTATACAGCCCAGTCCTCATCCCGATGCATCACTATATATGACCATACCTCCAGTCCCGTCAAGCATCTTCAAGATTAGAGCCGAAATCAACTTGTTCTTCAACTCTTCAAAAGAATCGGCATACTCTGCTGCCCATACATACTTTTGCCCTTTCCGGTAAGCTTGATCAGAGGTCCAGCAATCTTTGAAAACTCCTGCACGAACCTCTAGTAATATCCAGCTAACCCCAGAAAACTCCTAATTTCGGTTGTCGACTTTGGAACGGGCCAATCTTTCACCGCCTGAACCTTGTTGGGATCCACTGAGATGCCTTCTACTGAAACAATATGTCCCAGAAATGCTCTTCAACTAGAACTCACACTTACTCAATTTGGCATAGAGCTTTTCCTGCCGAAGGGTCTGCAACACAATTCTCAAGTATTCTGCATGCTTCTCTCCATTCTTAGAATAAATTAAAATATCATCAATGAATATGACCACAAATTTATCTAAGAACGGAGAGAATACCCTATTCATCAAGTCCATGAAAATTGCTGGAGTATTGATCACTCCAAATAGCATCACTAGAAACTCGTAATTAATATAACAAGTCCTAAAGGCTATCTTCAGAATGTCCTCCTTCTTCACTTTCAGCTGATGATATCCAGACTGAAGATCTAACTTCGAGAATACCTTAGTTCCACTAAGTTGATTGAACAAGTCGTCTATCTTGGACAAAGGATATTTGTTCTTAATGGTGTCCTTGTTCAGTTCTCGATAATCAATGCACATTCTCCTACTACCATCCTTCTTCTTTACTAACAACACCGGAGCTTCCCGGGGTGAAACACTGGGTCTGATGAATCCCTTATCCAAGTACTCTTGCAACTGCTTCTTCAATTCCGCTAGCTCCACAGGTGCCATCCGATATGGTGCCTTGGAGATTGGGGTCGTATTCGGAATGACTTCTATGGCAAACTTCACATCTCGAGCTGCCGGAAGTCCTGATCGATCTTCTGGGAACACATCAAGAAATTCTTTCACTATTGGTATCGGCTCCTCCTGAGCTTCGGTAGTGGCATAATTCCCTTATTGCTGCTACCTGGACGCCTTTGATTCCCCAACGAACTGAAACTCTGGCTGGTGCGAAATTCTGAATATCACCCTCTTGCTTCGGCAATCAATCATCGCATGATATTTGCTAAGCCATGTTATGCCTAGGATCATGTCATATCCACTAGTGTCCATCACAAACATGTCCACACTTACTTTCTCCCACGGACTTTTACAGGGCACGATTTACATACCCTATTATTTGTTATAATCCCATTTTTAGTACTAATCTTTTGCTTAGTGTCTATGTCATCATATTGTATAGAATGCATCTTGAGAAATCTAATGGATATGTAGCAGTCCGAAGCTCCAGAATCAAATATCGATATAACTAGAAAAGATTGAACCAGAATGGTACCTGCTACCACCTCATCTGATGCCTCCACCTGTTCTGCAGTCAAATTAAAAGCATGGCCTCTCCCACTCCTACTCCAGTCCTCCTTTGAGCCAGTCCGAACAACTGAGGTTGCGGAAGAAGCAGAGTACCTCTACCTGTAGGTGCAGGGTTCTTCTTTACTCTAGGTGCTGGAAGGGTGAGAATGGTACTCCTTTTTCCTTTGATTGAGCAGTCTGCTAGCTGATGATCTTCGGATCCACAAGCGAGGCATTGACCATTAGCCGACCTACAATTCCTCTGTAGATGTCCCATCCTCTGGCAGAAATTGTACATCATTGTTAGTGGGGGAAGAGCGATCGGGCGTCTACTCGATGGGGCTACACTGAATCTGGCTGGAGGTCTCCTAGTAACCTGATCGAGAGGTAGCTTCAGTTGCCTTGCCTGCAATCTACTCTTATTCTCTTTCTACATTACCTGCTCCAAGCCGCGAGCAGCACTGAGGACTTGAGAGTAAGTACCCAGTTGTTGTGTGACCAGGAACTTCTAAATGTCCAGTCTCAAGCCCTACTGAAATTGGTTGGCCCGATTTTCTTCATCTTCCACCATATATGGAGCAAATTGGCTCAACCTTAGAAACTCCGCGGCATACTCATCTATTGAACGGCTTCCTCATCGCAGATTGATGAATTGCTGCCCCATCACCCTCCTAGCAGTCTTTAGGAAAAATTGCTCATAAAAGCTCTCAGTGAACTTCTCCCAAGTGATCTGTTTCTCTAACCGTTCTTCCTCAGCAATCCACCATGTCTGAGCCACATCTGTTAGATGGATCTTGATCACCTCCACTTGATCATCCTTAGGAACATGAGTCGTATTTAAGAGATTGATCATATCAACCAACCATTGCTCAGCATCCAACAGTTTTTCAATTCCGGCAAAGGTTGCTGGTTGTAACCTCCTGAAGTCCAAAACATTCCCAAGCTTTGGCTCCCGAGGTGCAGCCACCTTCTCTAGGGCCACCGTGGCTGTCTGTTGTACCACTTCAGATCATCTCTCATAAGTGTCGTCTGTTGTTACTGTGACTCTATCATGTCACAAAGCACGCCCATCAGGTCAGCTTTCTCATCACGAGGACAAAGATGGGAGGAAGAAGGACGTCGAGCCATTACTCTGAAAATTAAAGTAATATTTTAGGAATTGCATCAATAAATAAACATCTTGTACTTGTAGCCAGAATATTAAATTCTTGTATTGTCGGTAAGAGCCTGGCTATAACCTAGGATAAAATAATAAAAATAACCTGGCTTTGATACCAAGAAAATCCTGTCACGCCCCGCTAAACAAAATACACGATTGCGGGTAGGCGATGAGAGCAAGCAACGTATTATTATTAATAAGCTAAGCCTCAATACAAGAAAGTTCAATAACTAAAGTTATTACATATTTCAGCTTTATTACACAAGTACAAAATGTCACAAAAGACTACATTATTACATTAAGAAAAATAAAGTACATAAAACATAAGATTCTCACAACTAAAACTGGATGAAACACTAGCCCTGGAGTTCTGCCACGTGCTCGAAGTACTCCTGGTCCTGAGGTGTTGAACCTGATCTGAGCAAGTAAACTCAGGGTCATCAATAAGCGACCTAGTGAGTGGTAAAAAGGGTAGAAGGATACAATAACATGTACATATATAAAACTCAAGACATCATTAATTTATAACATGCATTACATTGGAAAATATAAGATAAATATGCATGAGTGTGATATATGTTAACAGTTTAACATTTATATGCCTACTATATTTTATATACTGTAATTTATCATCATAAGTATATTATTGAACGTTATTATTTGAAATTGATAGATAGATAGGGGTTCTGTGCTTTAGGTGGGTCCCATACATACTCGGGACTGTTGGCCCAGAGGCCTTTCACTCTAGTTTTGATGATGATTAACTCATGTAGTTATAGTTTACTAATAATTTTGTGATGTTTAGTTTCAGATACTTAACCAAGATATTAGTAGGTGATTAGCTTCAACAAAGATGTTTTGGAGCTTTCACATGGTGATTCAAGAGCCCGAACGTCAAAGTTCATATCTAGCACTCATTGGAGTCAAGCTCGGTGGATCACGTTTGGATCGAGTCAACTTGGAGACTGCGCTCTACTAGAAGACCTCGGTAGATAGTTTAGTTTATAGTTGAGATCCATTTGTTAAAGATTAGATAGTGTGATATGCTCAAGTTCACAACACACACACTTGTTTAAGTTTCATGTTTTGGTTTTCAGTTTTTGGTTTAACCGATCTTGGTTTTCATGAATAGATAGAATCAAAATAAGTTTACATGGTTTAATGTATATTAGATTTGTTCTATATACATCTATGCTTCAACTATTTAAACAAACTTAGTTTGATAGTCTATTTCATGAGTTTGGAGTTTTGGTATTTTTAACAAAACTTATTTTCGAATTTAAAGTCAAAAACAGTGATATATATATATATATATATATATATATATATATATATATATATATATATATATATATATATATATATATATATATATATATATATTATGTATATTGGATTATATCTATATACAACATGCTTCAAGTTGTTTAAGTATCATGTTTTTGTATTTGGATGAGTTTTGGACAAAACGATTTCCATTTCAAAAATCCAAGTTTTGAAAAATACGGAATCTGGTTTTCGGTAAAATTTTCATAACACAAAAAGAGTTCAAAATGTTTGTAACTTGGTTTGATTTTTACTCAAACAAGTTTGTATTTTAAAGAGAATATAAGAACTTATTTTTGTGGATTTTTAGAGTTTTTAATGGGATTTTATTTAAGTTAAAAACCCTAGTTTTTCTGTCCCATAATGTCAGACTGGCTGACTGCCGGTCGACCGAAGCAGAGGGCGGTCGACCGGGCCGGTCGACTGACGTGCACAGAACGTGCACGCAGCCAAGCTGGGGAGGCCGGTCGACCGTCCCGGTCGACCGCCAGAGAGCTCTGCTCTCTGGAAAGCCTCTGGTCGACCGGACGGTCGACCGGGCAGAGAGCACTACTCTCTGTTTCCATACTCGGTCGACCGAGCGGTCGACCGGCCAGAGAGCCGTTGCTCTCTAGATCTGACACGGTCGACCGGGCGGTCGACCGACAGGCTCAACGGTCACTTTTTTGACCGTTGGCCGGTCGACCGACTGGTCGACCGGAAGGTCAAAACAGACCTTTCTGCCTGCCAACGGGCAGATTGTTTTGGGGCCTATTTATACCCCATTTGAGGGCTGTTTTGGATAAGATTTTCAAGGAGAAAAATTTCACTCTTTCAGTGTTTTTCATCAAAAAGTTTTGGGTTCAAAATTCTTATTCTCTATTTGTTTTAAAGTGTTTGATATTTCAAAGAAAATAGTCTTTTGGGAATTTGTTTTTGGTCTAAAAATTCTATATCTATTTGGATATTTCCCAAGTGATTTTCTTTGTTCAAAACACTTTGTTTTCTCACACTTGAGCTTATCATTCTATCCTCTCTATAGGATCTTTGTTTTGTGAGAAAGAGATTGGTTTTTGGTCTTTTGATCACTAAGTTGTAAACCCTCCTACATTGTGTTATCCCTCTTGTGTAGAGGTTGATTTTTAGAGTGGTGGCTTTGTGCCATATCCCTCTAGTGAGAGGTTGATTGGTTGTTTGGCTTTGTGCCCATCCCTCAAGTGTAAGGTGATTGATTTGTGGTGGCTTTGTGCCTAGTTTCTAAGTTAGAGGTTGTGTTTGTAATTGAGAGAGGAGTTGTGTACTCCCGGTTGTATTGCCCTAAATCCTCAGTGGAGGTTCTCTGTGTGGGAGTCCTGTGTGGACAAGTTAGTGGAAATCCTTCTGTGTGAAGGCGGGGACGTAGAGCTGGATGCTCGAACCTCGAAACAAATCTCGGTGTTTGTGTTTGATCCATTGACTCTAACTCTCTCTCTTACTTTGTGCATCTATTCATATTGCCATATCATATACATGCTTATGTTGTTTGTGTGTGCCTCACTTGTGTTTAACCACGAGAGCTTCATATAGCACCTCAACTCTTATTCAGAGGAATCAAGAGGAGTTAGTCCAGAGCCCTTCACCAGGAATTCGGCTACACTCGTTGGTTACATTAAGTGTGTTGCATATTAGTTTTTAATTTCCGCATTTTGTTCATTCAATTAGCCGTACACCTATTCACCCCCCTCTAGGTGTACTTACAATTGGTATCAGAGCCTACGCTCCTGATGTTAGGTTTAACCACCTAGGAGTGTGATCTTGGTTTTGCTAATCTATCATTTGCATTTGCACACGTATATTGTGTAAGTACACCTAGAGGGGGGGTGAATAGGTGTACGGCTAATCTAATGAACTAAATGCGGAATTTAAAAACTAATTGCAACTACACTTAATGCAACCAACGAGTGTAGCTGAATTCCCGGTGAAGGGCTCTGGACTAACTCCTCTTGATTCCTCTGAATAAGAGTTGAGGCGCTATATGAAGCTCTCGTGGTTAAGCACAAGTGAGGCGCACACAAAAACAAGCCAAGCATATAATATGAATGAGCAATATGAAAAGATGCAAGGCACAATATAAAGAGAGAGTTAAGAGTCAATGGATCAAACGCAAACAACAAGATGTGTTTCGAGGTTCGAGCACCAAGCTCTACGTCCCCGCCTTCACCGAGAAGGATTTCCAATCCACTAATTTGTTCACCTAGGACTCCCACACAGGGAACCTCCACCGAGGATTTTGGGGCAATACAATAACCAGGAGTACCGAACTCCTCTCTCAACCAATACAACCTCCACTGAGGCAACACAAACACCACCTCACACAAGAGGGGTAGGCCCTTAGCCAAATAACCACAATCCACCTCTTCACAAAGAGGGATACAAATCCAAACTCCACCTCTCACTAGAGGGAGCAAACCACAACCTCAACCTCTACCAAAGAGGGAGCTAACCACCACTCCAAATCAACCTCTACCAAAAAGGGATACAACAAATAAAGGAGGGTACAACAAGGTGATCACAAAGACCACAAACTAATTTTTCCCACAAATAATGATCCTAATAGATAGGATAGTAGATAAGCTCAAGTGTGAAAAATTAAGGTGTTTGAAAATCAAATAACAAAGAAAAATACTTGGGAAAACACTTTAAATATGATAGAAATGAAGAACAACATAAATATCCCAAATTTCTATTTTTCTTTGATTTTTCCAACCCTTGAAAACAAATGAAGATAGATCCTTTTGGCTTAAAAACACTTTTGAAAACTTGTTTAAAACCTTTGTTGAAGGGAGAAATTTTTGCTCTAAAAATCTTGTCAAAACAGTCCCTAAATGGGGTATATATAGCCCCCATACAAAACTAGACGTTGAGGCTATTTTTCAGCCCTGGCGGCTGGCGGTCGACCGGCCCGGTCGACCGCCAACGGTCAAAAATTTGACCGTTGGAGCTCTCCGGTCGACCGCCCAGTCGACCGTCCCAATCCAGAGAGCAATTGCTCTCTGGCCGGTCGACCGCCCGGTCGACCGCCCAAGCCTTACGGTCGACCGGTCGATCGACCGCCCCACCCAAGAGTGGGGTACTTGCAGTCGGTCGACTGCTCGGTCGACCGGCCCAAGTGGCTGGCCAGCATGCACGTTTTGTGCACGTCGGTCGACCGTCCGGTCGACCGACTCTGGGTCCGGTCGACCGTCCCGGTCGACCGCCAGAGCCTGGCAGAAGGCTGTTAGGGACAGAAAAACTTGGTTTAAAATATTCTTAAAAAAATCCCATAAATTCCTTAAAAATCCATAAAAATAGTTTTAGCATAATGCATTGATATACAAACTTGTGTGAAAAATTTCAACACAAATTTCAAACTTTTTGAACCATTTTGTGACTTACAAATTTTGCCAAAAACCAAAAATCGTATTTTTCCAAACTTGGATTTTTGAATTGAAAATACGCTTTGTCCAAAACTCATCCAAATACAAAAACATGATACTTAAACACTTTGAAGCATGTTGCATATGGACATAAGTCCAATATACATGAAACATATATATATCCATGTTTTTGACTATAAATTCAAAAATAAGTTTTGTTAAAACACAAAACCTAAAACACATGAATAGGCATATCAAAATAAGTTTGTCTAAGATATGAAGCATACATGTATATAGAATGAATCTAATATATATAAAACCAAGTAAACTTATTTTGATATAATATCTATTCATGAAAACCAATATCAGTTTAACCAAAAATCGAAAACCAATATCCAAAACATAAAACGTGTGTGTGTTGTGAACTTGAGCATATCACACTATCTATTCTTTACAAGTGGATCTAAAACAAAAGAACTAAACTAGGAACCAATGTCTTCTTGACGAACTCCGTTTTCAAGATGACTCGATCCAAACTGTGATCCACCGAGCTTGACTCCAACGAGTGCTATATATGATCTAGATGCTCGGGCTCTTGAATCACCATGTGAGAAGCTCCAAAAACTCCTTTGTTGAAGCTAATCACCTACTAATATCATGATTAAGGATCTGAAACTAAATATCACAAGATTATTAGTAAACATAACTACATGAGTTAATCATCATCAAAACTAGAGTGGAAGGCCTCTGGGCCAACAATCTCCCCCTTTTTGATGATGACAAAAATCATGGAGTTATATATGCATGGATTAAAGTTAAGCTTCAAAGAAGCTCCCCTTAACTCATGCATAGCAATAAACAATAAATATATGCAATGAATATTAAACATGAAAATGCGTAGACATGCATAAAACAATGAAATGTATAAAACATGTTCTTGATACTAATTGAAAGGTAAAACTTTATTACCAAATAATAAAACATGCTTTTGATACCAAAATAAATTATTTCTTCTTTTTCATAAACATGTTCTTTAAATAACACTCTTGATACCAAAAATAAGTAAGGCTCTTGATATCAATAAAAAACAAACTAATAAAAAACAAACTATGTTTCTAGATGCATATAAAACATGCATATAAACTCAAATACTTCTCTCCTTTTTTGTCAATCATCAACAAAGGGGTAAAATCAAAACCAATATGATACCAATTAAAAATATGTCAATGTAGTGCATTATGATACCAATTGAAAGTGAACATATAAAAAATTTAAGAAATGTTAATATTAATTGAAAGTAAATAAGGCATTGAAAACAGATCTCAATCAACATTTTTATACCAAAGTGAAAACATATACCAATTGATGTAAAAAAAATTTTGATACCAATTGTAAGTAAACAAATAACATCTTGATACCAATTGAAGGTATTTTTCTTTATAAGCATATGATACCAAATTAAAAATCAATATTAATTTTTCAATTATTTTCATCATAAAACATGGGAGTGGAAAACAAAACCAATGGTAAACAAAATACCAATTGAAAGATGAAATACGAATTTTCTCCCCCTTTATGAAATACCAATTAAAATGATGCATAAGCTTGTATTAGGATACCAATAGAAAACTAATCAATTGAAACATGATAGATATTAAAAATCAAGTTTTGGGTTATGCTAAGCTTGATTTTGCAAAACTAAAATTTGTGATATCATTGAGTACAAATAAAACATATATGAGTATACAAAGGAATGTCGATATTGATACCAATTGAAAAAAAATCCAATGATACCAATTGAAACAATAATAAGATCAAGTGTATAACTCATATTTCTTTCCCACCCATTTCATGCAAATGTTTAAAATGATTTTCAATATGAACATACAAGGCATGGTCGCCCCACCAACCGCCCATGGACGGGTAGGGGTTTTTAAAAAAATAGGTTTGAAAAAATAGTATGTTTGAATACTCTACCAAATGAAGAATATGAACTAGTTATAAGAAAAATTTGAAACTAGTACAAAATCCTTCAAGTAAGGAATAAAACAAAAATATTTTTCATGAAACATGAAATTCACATGATAGCCAACACTCAAAGTCAATGAAGCATGAATATGACTTATGAAAATAAAGCATGAGTAAACAAGAAAGGTAAGTGTACAAAATATATGTGAAACACATTATCATGAAAATATGCGATCAAGCTCAATTGAAATTCCTTTAAACATGAAAACATGAAAATCGTCAAAACTAAATTTTCATTCAAAACAATTTATACTTCAAGGCATATGTATGTTTTGACAAAACAAGAAGTATACATACATATCCCTAAACACAATTGAGTCCATAATAAAGATTTGCATGAAAAGCAAATGACTCAAGGGGTATACATGTATATCTTAAGGTTTGGCAAAATAGACATATACATGAAGTGAAAACACATGATCATAAAACATGTCCAAGATGGAGAATACAAGTTAGAATGCATGAATCATCAAAACTAGGCTATACTAGTACATCTAATAAGTACAAATGAGCGTTCAAGTACAAACATGTAATAATCTATTTGTGGCTCATTATTTGTACAAGTATATATCCAAGTCTTAATGAAAACAAACATCCAAACATGTAATCAAATCAAGAAGCATAAAAAAAAAAATCAAAACAAAAACTCATAAACATACATATGATTATTATGACAAATGCACATGCATTAGATCTATGATATACATAATAGCTAAACAATGGTGAGAACACATTAAATATGGGTCGATCTCAAGTGCTATACATGCATGTCAAAGATCTAATAATCATGGCATTTAACATAATAATCTATAAACATCAAAACATGCTATAAACAATGGTATGAAAGCATATAAATATAAACGGGAGTTAGAGATCGATACCAAAACCGATGAAGGCACCTCTCTAGTTCTCCAAACCAAGGTGGTCCTCCCACCAAACTCCCCTTGAAAGTGATGCATCTAAATAGTTCTCCTTAAGCTCGGAACGCATCCACTTCAAGGCACCATCACTCTCACGTCATGCGAGAGTCCACACCTACATTAAATACAATAGGGGTGGTCTTTGGTACCCATACTCTTTTAGGTCCATGGGGGTTAGTTCCTTTCCTAACCCAAACAAACTTAGTTGCTAAATTTACATCATGTATACGATCATAACAAAACTTAGCAAGGTAGCCCTTACGTCCACAATGTGTACAAGTGTACACATGAGCATACATGTGATGGGTGTGACCGTGAGGAGCATGTGTATGCCGTGTATGGTGTGCATGCAAAGATGGAACTTGTTTCTTTCGAACCAAAGATTCCAAGCGTGTATGGTTCAAAGCACATTGGCTCATAGTGGAGCCCAAACAATCCACACTCTTCCTAAGCATACAAATATCATTTTCAATTGTGGAAGAAGAGGTGCATGCAATAGGTGAGCTAGATGGTAAAGCTACACTAGCATGGCAAACATGTGAATCTATATCAATTTTCAAAGATTCATTTTTCTTTAAACAAACTTCTAAATCCTTTGAAATTGAAGCAATTTTTATTTTTAACGAATCATTGTCTTTTACAACAAAATCAAGTTTTGAAGATATAACTTTATTTTTCTTCAAAACATCATTACAATCATTTCTATTTTTCAAAATCTCATTTTCCTTTAGGGCAAGGTCTAGTTGAGATTTAAGTGAGTCACATTCACTAGACATCTCTTCCTTCTCTTGCAAAACCAAATCAAGTCTTGAACATAAATCCTTGTTTTCTTTATTAAGTTCAAAACTCTTCTTTTTCAAAAGATTATATTTTTCTAATAGTTTTTCACACACAATAGAAAGTTCTTCATTCAAGGCATTGGCATCAATATTCTCATCACATGAAGAACTAGCATCATCACTATCTAATTGAGTTTTTGAGTATACCTCAAGGGAGTCATTCCCTTGGACCATGTAGCATGCATCGTCAGATTCTCCACTAGATTCATCCTCCGTTTGGATTGACAATTGAAGCTTAGAGGAGGTCAATGTGTTCCACACTACAAAGGCGGAATCATAGTTAGAAACAAGCATAAGATATTCTTTATTAAGCATGCTTCTAAGTGCCTCAAGGGTTTGTGCATTGGCCTCTATATGCTTGCTATTACCAAGATAGGATTTCTTGGTAGCGGCAAGGAAAACATGCAAGCCTAGGGTTTTCAAGTACATGGACATCCTAAATTTTCACATGTCAATATTGGAGACATCAAACATGGGAGGTGACAAGCAATCCATGGGTGAGTGTAAACAATATATGTGTGCAAAAACAAATGATAGATTAGCTAACCAAGATCACACTCCTAGGTGGTTAAATCAAATATCAGGAGCGTAGGCTCTGATACCAATTGTAAGTACACCTAGAGGGGGGTGAATAGGTGTACGGCTAATCTAATGAACTAAATGCGGAATTTAAAAACTAATTGCAACTACACTTAATGCAACCAACGAGTGTAGCCGAATTCCCGGTGAAGGGCTCTGGACAAACTCCTCTTGATTCCTCTGAATAAGAGTTGAGGCGCTATATGAAGCTCTCGTAGTTAAGCACAAGTGAGGCACACACACAAACAAGCCAAGTATATAATATGAATGAGCAATATGAAAAGATGCAAGGCACAATATAAAGAGAGAGAGAGTTAAGAGTCAATGGATCAAACGCAAACAACAAGATGTGTTTCGAGGTTCGAGCACCAAGCTCTACGTCCCCGCCTTCACCGAGAAGGATTTTCAATCCACTAATTTGTTCACCTAGGACTCCCACACAGGGAACCTCTACCGAGGATTTTGGGGCAATACAATAACCAGGAGTACCGAACTCCTTTTTCAACCAATACAACCTCCACTGAGGCAACACAAACACCACCTCACACAAGAGGAGTAGGCCCTTAGCCAAACAACCACAATTCACCTCTCCACAAAGAGGGATACAAATCTAAACTCCACCTCTCACTAGAGGGAGCAAACCACAACCTCAACCTCTACCAAAGAGGGAGCTAACCACCGCTCCAAATCAACCTCTACCAAAGAGGGATACAACAAATAAAGGAGGGTACAACAAGGTGATCACAAAGACCACAAACTAATTTTTCCCACAAATAATGATCCTAATAGATAGGATAGTAGATAAGCTCAAGTGTGGAAAATCAAGGTGTTTGAAAATCAAATAACAAAGAAAAATACTTGGGAAAACACTTTAAATATGATAGAAATGAAGAACAACATAAATATCCCAAATTTCTATTTTTCTTTGATTTTTCCAACCCTTGAAAACAAATGAAGATAGATCCTTTTGGCTTAAAAACACTTTTGAAAACTTGTATAAAACCTTTGTTGAAGGGAGAAATTTTTGCTCTAAAAATCTTGTCAAAACAGTCCCCTAAATGGGGTATATATAGCCCCCATACAAAACTAGTCGTTGGGGCTATTTTTCAGCCCTGGCGGCTGGCGGTCGATCGGCCCGGACGACCGCCAACGGTCAAAAATTTGACCGTTGGAGCTCTCCGGTCGACCGCCCGGTCGACCGTCCCAATCCAGAGAGCAATTGCTCTCTAGCCGGTCGACCGCCCGGTCGACCGCCCAAGCCTTACGGTCGACCGGTCAGTCGACCGCCCCCACCCGAGAGTGGGGTACTTGCAGTCGGTCGACCGCTCGGTCGACCGGCCCAAGTGGCTGGCCAGCGTGTACGTTTTGTGCGCGTCGGTCGACCGGTCCGGTCGACGGACTCTTGGTCCGGTCGACCGTCCCGGTTGACCGCCAGAGCCTGGCAGAAGGCTGTTAGGGACAGAAAAACTTGGTTTAAAATATTCTAAAAAAAATCCCATAAATTCCTTAAAAATTCACAAAAATAGTTTTAGCATAATGCATTGATATACAAACTTGTGTGAAAAATTTCAACACAAATTTCAAACTTTTTGAGCCATTTTTGTGACTTACAAATTTTGCCGAAAACCAAAAACCGTATTTTTCCAAACTTGAATTTTTGAATTGAAAATACGCTTTGTCCAAAACTCATCCAAATACAAAAACATGATACTTAAACACTTTGAAGCATGTTGCATATGGACATAAGTCCAATATACATGAAACATATATATATCCATGTTTTTGACTATAAATTCAAAAATAAGTTTTGTTAAAACACAAAACCTAAAACACATGAATAGGCATATCAAAATAAGTTTGTCTAAGATATGAAGCATACATGTATATAGAATGAATCTAATATACATAAAATCAAGTAAACTTATTTTGATATAATATCTATTCATGAAAACCAATATCAGTTAAACCAAAAACCTAAAACCAATATCCAAAATATAAAACATGTGTGTGTTGTGAACTTGAGCATATCACACTATCTATTCTTTACAAGTGGATCTAAAATATAAGAACTAAACTAGGTATCGATGTCTTCTTGACGAACTCCATCTTCAAGTCGACTCGATCCAAACTGTGATCCACCGAGATTGACTCCAACGAGTGCTATATATGATCTAGATGCTCGGGCTCTTGAATCACCATGTGAGAAGCTCCAAAAACTCCTTTGTTGAAGCTAATCATCTACTAATATCTTGATTAAGGATCTGAAACTAAACATCACAAGATTATTAGTAAACATAACTACATGAGTTAATCATCATCAAAACTAGAGTGGAAGGCCTCTGGGCCAACATATTGTTTACATACACTAATGGATTGCTTGTCACCTCTCATGTTTGATGTCTCCAACATTGACATGTGGAAATTTAGGATGTCCATGTATCTAAAAATCTTAGGCTTGCATGTTTTCCTTGCCGCTACCAAGAAATCCTATCTTGGCAATAGCAAGCATATAGAGGCCAATGCACAGGCCCTTGAGGCACTTAGAAGCACGCTTAATAAAGAATATCTTTCTATGATTTCTAACTGTGATTCCGTCTTTGCAGTGTGGAACACGTTGACCTCCTCCGAGCTTCAAACGCCCAACTTTGTGGAGGATGAATCTAGTAGAGAATTCAAGCAACAATGCTACATGGTCCAAGGGAATGACTCCCTTGAGGTATATTCGGAATCTCAATTAGATAGTGATGATGCTAGTTCTTCTAGTAATGAATATATTGATGCTTTTGAAAAGTCATCTAGAGGGGGGGTGAATAGGTGATATGGCTAATCTATGATCTAAATGCGGAATTTAAAAACTTAATGCAATACACTCAAGTGTGATCAACAAATGATGCACACACAACCAAGCCAAGCAATTATGAATGCACAATATAAATAGTTGCAAGGCACAAAGTAAAGAGAGAGATAGAGAGAGAGTCAATGGATCAAGCGCAAACAACAAGATGTGTTTCGAGGTTCGAGCACCCAGCTCTACATCCCCGCCTTCGACACACGAAGGATTTCTAATCCACTAGCTAGTCCACAAAGAACTCTCACAAGGAGTACCCAACACCTCTCTTTACAACCACAACCTCCTCCTTGAGGCAAGCTCCAATCCAACAAAACAATCACCTCACAACTTGAGGGATTAGCACAAAGCAAATAAGGATCACCTCACAACTTGAGGGATACAACCCAAGGCATAAAGCCAAGCAAAGATTGGGTTTTTAACTTGGTGGTCTAACAAACAACCACAAACAATCTCTTTCTCCCACACAAAGATCCTATAGAAGAGATAGTAGATTTTAGCTCAAGTGTGGAGAAAACCAATGGAATGGAAATCAAAATCACAAAGAAAAATCCTTGGGAAAAACTGAAACCAAGATATAGATGATGAATCAAAACTCTTTTCCCAAAAACCCTTTTCTTTGGTTTTCCAAACCCTAGCAAAAACTCCAAATAGATTGTTCAATATGAGTTCAAAAACTTCTTTTGATTGCAGTGAAAACACCAGAGAGTAAGGAAAAATTCGCACAAAAAATCTTAGAGAAAAACTCTTTCCAATGGGGTATTTATAGACCCCAGAAAAATATAGCCGTTGGCAGCAGAAAAAGCCAGAAATACACTGGCGGTCGACCGGTCCGGTCAACCGTCCAACGGTCAATTTGCCCGTTGGCAGCTGCCGGTCGACCGCCCCGGTCGACCCAAACAAACAGAGAGCTCTGCTCTCAGACCCGGTCGGCCCGGACGGTCGACCATCCCGTGTCTGTCAAATGTGCACTGATTTGTGCACGTCGGTCGACCGACCCGGTCGATCGCCCTCATGCCAAGTCGACTTGTCAGAAGACTAGTCGACTGGTTGAAGTCTGGAACAGGAACCTAGGTCAGAAAAACAGTTTAAAAATATTTTCAAAAATCTTTTAATTCTTAAAAATCACCAAAAATAGTTTTATCATTTTGCATTGATATATAAACATGTGGTAAAAAGTTTAGCTCAAATATCAATCAATATGAACTATTTTTGTGTCTTATCATTTTTACAAAAAATCAAAAACTGTATTTTCTAAAACTTGGATTTTGAATAGAAAATACATTTTGTCCAAAACTCATTCAAATACAAAAACATGATATTTAAACATTTTGAAGCATGATGCATATGGATAGAAATCCAATATACATGAAACATATACATATCATAGTTTTTGTCATTAATTCCAAAATATGTTTTGTTAGAAATACCAAAACATAAAACACATGAATAAGTAAGTCAAAACTAAGTTTGTCTAGGAAGTTGAAGCATGCATGTATATAGAACAAATCTAATATACATTAAACCAAGTAAACTTGTTTTGAATCTATCTATTCATGAAAATCAAGATCGGTTAAACCTAAAACCGAAAACCAAAACATGAAACGTGTGTGTTGTGAACTTGAGCATATCATACTATTCTAATCTTTACAATTTGGATCTAAACACAAAACTAAACTAAGGTACCGAAGTCGATCTAAACACAAAACTAAACTAAGGTACCGAAGTCTTCTTGTAGAGCGCAAACTCCAAGCCGACTCGATCCAAAACTCTTTGATCCACCGAGCAAGTGCTATATATGATCTTTGACGCTCGGGCTCTTGAATCAACATGTGAAAGCTTCCAAATCATCTTGTTGAAGCTAATCACCAACTAATAACTTGATTAATGATCTGAAACTAAAATCACAAGATTATTAGTACACATAACTACATGAGTTAATCATCATCAAAACTAGAGTGGAAGGCCTTTGGGCCAACAATCTCCCCCTTTTTGATGATGACAAAACTCATGGAGTTATATATGCATGGATTAAAGTTAAACTTCAAAGAAGCTCCCCCTTAACTCATGCATAGGATAAACAACTAATAAATGGCTCTAGATACCAATGAAATTATAAAACATGAAACATGCATAGATATGCATAATACAATAAATGGCTCTAGAAACCAATGGAAGATGCCAATGAAATATTCAAAAACAAACAAATAAACATGTTCTAGATACTAATAAAACTAAACAAATAAACATGCTCTAGATACCAATTAAACTCAATATATGCAAAAACTAAACAAATAAACATGCTCTAGATACCAATTAAATTCAATATATGCAAAACAAAACTAATGATCTCTTATACAAGTTCTTGATACCAAAACTAAACAAACTAAACATGTTCTTTAAATAATGTTTTTGATACCAATTGAACTTAATATAAAAACACATAAAACATGCATACAAACATGCATATAAACTCAAATTCTTCTCCCCCTTTTTGTCAATCATCAACAAAGGGGTTAAAGACAAAACTAATAAAAACATATTCTTTAAATATTCAAAACAAGGAATCAAACAAGGGATGTTCTCCCCCTTTTGACTAAACTCAAATATGATACCAATTAGAAGAAAATGTGTCAAGGTAGTGCATATTGATACCAATTAAAAGTGAAACTATACCAATTGAAAAACAAAAAAATCTTGATACAAATTGATAAGTAAACAAACATCATATCAATTGTAAATAAACAATTTTGATATCAATTGAAATTGAACATAGCAAATTTTGAATTTCTAAACATAAATGTTGATACCAATTGAAATTAAACATAGATCTTAATACCAATTGAAATTATTATTTTCTATCATAAAGTAAGGGAGTGGAATACTAAATACCAATTGAATGAAGAAATACAAGATTTTCTCCCCCTTTATGAAATACCAATGAAAACTATGATAAGGCTCGAATTAAGATACCAATTGAAAACTAAATCAATTGAAACAAAGTTGAAGCTCAAGCTTATCATAAACAAAAACTTGTGCTTAAAGATATAGGGATATAATAAGCACAAATAAAACATATATATGTATGAAAATTAGATATCAATTGAAATTGATATTCTTTGAAATGTAAGCATACATACATACAAATATATGAGTATACAAGAAATGTCAATATTGATACCAATTGAAAGAATTCAATGATACCAATTGAAACAATAATAAGATCAAGTGTATTATCTCATATAACCACCACCCATTTCATGTTCAAGTTTACTATGATTTTCACTATAAAGCATACATGAGCATGATCTCCCATCCAACCGCCCTTTGATGGTAGGGGTTTTCAAAAATAGGTTTACAAATATAGTATGTTTGAAAACTACTACCAAGGAAGAATATCACAACTAGTTATATGAATCAACTAGTACGAGATCCTTCAAACAAGAAAAAACAAAAGTATTTTTCATGAAGACACATGTAAACCACATGGCACTAAAACACTCAAAATCCATATAGCACAAATTGTACTCATGAAAACTAAGTCATGAGAAAACATTAAATAAGGTGAGTGTACGAGTGTTGTGAGAAACATATCAACATGAAAATGGACAATCAAGCTCAATATTGAAAACATAAAATTTATCTAGAATGTGAAATCACCTAGCAAACATGAAATTTATCCAAATGATTTAAACTTCAAGGCATATGTATGTCATGTACAAACTAAAGTATACATACATATCCAAAACACAATGAGTCCACAAAAGTTTATGCATGAAGGCACGTGGCTCAAGGATGTATATGTATAAATGATAGTTTGGACAAGATGGACATATACATGAAGTTAAAACAAAATATGTAAAATGATGAATACAAGTCAAATGCAAGAATCATCAAAACTAGACTATACTAGTACATCAAGTGAATACAAATGAGCGTTCAAGCAAACATATATAAAGGTCTATTTGTAGCTCACTAGTTGTACAAGTATAAATTCTAGTCTTAATGAAAACTGTCATTCAAGCAAGTAGTCAAAACATGAAGCATAAAACGGGACATAAATCATCATTACAAACATAAAACGATCATTATTTAAATCCACATGCTATTAGAGTTATTATGCATATCATAGCTCTAATAATCATGGCATTTAACATACTTATCAAAACAAAACATGAGTCATCAAAAACAAAACATCATAAACATCCATATGATCATTATGTATATGCATGTGCATTAGATCTAGGGCATACATGATAGTACTAAACAAGGTGAGAACACAAAGATAAGATCCATATAAAACATGGGTGTCTCAAGTAACTAAACATGTATATCACTAATCTAAATCACATGGCATAATCACAATGAGCAATGAAACAAGACATGCTATGAATAGATGAACATGAAAAGCATGCAAATAAAAATGGGAGTTAGAGAATGATACCAAAACCAATGAAAGTGCATCTCTAGTTCTCCAAACCGCGATGGTCCTCCCACCAAATACCCTTGAGAGTGAAGCATCCAAATGGTTCTCTTTTAGGCTTAGAACGCATCCACCTCAAGGCACCAATACTCTCACGTGATGCGAGAGCTCCCACCTCATCAAAAGTCAAGGAGGTGGTTTTTGGTACCCATTTTCTTTTGGGTCCATAGGGGTTAGTTTCTTTTCTAACCCAAACAAGATTACATGCTAAATTTTCATTATGTAAACGATCATAGCAAAAACTAGCAAGATGACCTTTTCGGCCACAATGTGTACATGTGTACACATGAGCATACGTGTTATGGTTGTGTCCGTGGAAAGCATGTGTATGCCGTGTAGGGTGTGCATGCAAAGATGGACCTTGTTTCTTGCGAACCAAGGTTTCCAAACGTGAATGATTCAATGTGCATTGGCTCAAAGTGGAGCCCAAACATTTAACACTTTTCTTCAAAACATTTATATCATTATCAATAGTAGAAGATAAAGTGGAGCATGCAATAGGTGTGCAAGAAGAAGAAGCTATACTAGCATGACACACATGAGAATCAATATCAATTTTCAAAGATTCATTTTTCTTTAAAACCAAATCCAACTCTTTTGTAATTGAATCAATTTTATTTTTCAAAATAAGGTTATCTTTAAAAGTAGAATTCAATTTTGAAGATAAAATCTCATTGTGCTTCACAACATCATCACAATCATTTTTGCTTTTCAAACCTTCAATCTCATTAAGGGCAAGGTCTAGTTGTTCACTAGTGATCTCTTTCTTCTCTTGCAAAACCAATTCAAAATTAGAACACAAATCCTTTAATTCATTTTTCAAAACAATGTTGTCCTCTTTCAAAAGATTGTGTTTTTCCAAGAAATTTTCAAGCTTTTGAGCAAGTTCTAAATTTAAAGATTGAACTTCTAAACATCCATAGCAATAGGAACTAGAGCTATCATCTAATTGAGTGTCCGATTGTACCTCAAGGGAGTTATTCCCTTGGACCTTGAAGCAATGCTCTTCGGACTTTTCTCTCTTAGATCTCCTCATCTTGTTGATAATCCTTGAAAGCTCGGGAGACGTCAATAAGCTCCAAACTGCAAAAGCCGAGTCATAACGATTAAACACCGGTAAAAGATGTTCACTAAGAGATGCTCTAAGTGCTCTAAGTGCTAATGCATTAGCCTTTTTATGCTTGCTACTATTAGGGAAAGATTCCATAGTGGAGGCTTGATAAACTAGATGTCCTAGGCTTTTTAAATGTCTACTCATATTGGCCTTCCAAGCATCAAGTCTAATATGGTCAAACATAGGAGGGCTATCCATGAGTGCAACTATATGTGAGTGCAAATGAAAATGCAAATGAAGATTAGCAAACCAAGATCTCACTCCTAGGTGGTTAAACCTAAATATCAGGAGCGTAGGCTCTGATACCAATTGAAAAGTCACCTAGAGGGGGGGTGAATAGGTGATATGGCTAATCTATGATCTAAATGCGGAATTTAAAGACTTAATGCAATACACTCAAGTGTGATCAACAAATGATGCACACACAACCAAGCCAAGCAATTATGAATGCACAATATAAATAGTTGCAAGGCACAAAGTAAAGAGAGAGATAGAGAGAGTCAATGGATCAAGCGCAAACAACAAGATGTGTTTCGAGGTTCAAGCACCCAGCTCTACATCCCCGCCTTCGACACACGAAGGATTTCTAATCCACTAGCTAGTCCACAAAGAACTCTCACAAGGAGTACCCAACACCTCTCTTTACAACCACAACCTCCTCCTTGAGGCAAGCTCCAATCCAACAAAACAATCACCTCACAACTTGAGGGATTAGCACAAAGCAAATAAGGATCACCTCACAACTTGAGGGATACAACCCAAGGCACAAAGCCAAGCAAAGATTGGGTTTTTAACTTGGTGGTCTAACAAACAACCACAAACAATCTCTTTCTCCCACACAAAGATCCTATAGAAGAGATAGTAGATTTTAGCTCAAGTGTGGAGAAAACCAATGGAATGAAAATCAAAATCACAAAGAAAAATCCTTGGGAAAAACTGAAACCAAGATATAGATGATGAATCAAAACTCTTTTCCCAAAAACCCTTTTCTTTGGTTTTCCAAACCCTAGCAAAAACTCCAAATAGATTGTTCAATATGAGTTCAAAAACTTCTTTTGATTGCAGTGAAAACACCAGAGAGTAAGGAAAAATTCGCACAAAAAATTTTAGAGAAAAACTCTTTCCAATGGGGTATTTATAGACCCCAGAAAAATATAGCCGTTGGCAGCAGAAAAAGCCAGAAATACACTGGCGGTCGACCGGTCCGGTCGACCGTCCAACGGTCAATTTGCCCGTTGGCAGCTGCCGGTCGACCGCCCCGGTCGACCCAAACAAACAGAGAGCTCTGCTCTCAGACCCGGTCGACCCGGACGGTCGACCGTCCCGTGTCTGTCAAACGTGCACTGATTTGTGCACGTCGGTCGACCGACCCGGTCGACCGCCCTCATGCCAAGTCGACTTGTCAGAAGACTAGTCGACTGGTTGAAGTCTGGAACAGGAACCTAGGTCAGAAAAACAGTTTAAAAATATTTTTAAAAATCTTTTAACATTCCTAAAAATCACCAAAAATAGTTTTATCATTTTGCATTGATATATAAACATGTGGTAAAAAGTTTAGCTCAAATATCAATCAATATGAACTATTTTTGTGTCTTATCATTTTTACCAAAAATCAAAAACTGTATTTTCTAAAACTTAGATTTTGAATAGAAAATACATTTTGTCCAAAACTCATCCAAATACAAAAACATGATATTTAAACATTTTGAAGCATGATGCATATGGATAGAAATCCAATATACATGAAACATATACATATCATAGTTTTTGTCATTAATTCCAAAATATGTTTTGTTAGAAATACCAAAACATAAAATACATGAATAAGTAAGTCAAAACTAAGTTTGTCTAGGAAGTTGAAGCATGCATGTATATAGAACAAATCTAATATACATTAAACCAAGTAAACTTATTTTGAATCTATCTATTCATGAAAACCAAGATCGGTTAAACCTAAAACCGAAAACCAAAACATGAAACGTGTGTGTTGTGAACTTGAGCATATCATACTATTCTAATCTTTACAATTTGGATCTAAACACAAAACTAAACTAAGGTACCGAAGTCGATCTAAACACAAAACTAAACTAAGGTACCGAAGTCTTCTTGTAGAGCGCAAACTCCAAGCCGACTCGATCCAAAACTCTTTGATCCACCGAGCAAGTGCTATATATGATCTTTGACGCTCGGGCTCTTGAATCAACATGTGAAAGCTTCCAAATCATCTTGTTGAAGCTAATCACCAACTAATAACTTGATTAATGATCTGAAACTAAAATCACAAGATTATTAGTACACATAACTACATGAGTTAATCATCATCAAAACTAGAGTGGAAGGCCTTTGGGCCAACAGCTTTGAATGAAGAATTATCAATTGTTTGTGAAAAATTGCTTGAAAAATATAATCTTTTGAAAAAGAAGAGTTTTGGACTTAACAAAGAAAATAAGGATTTATTTTCAAAACTTGAATTGGCTTTACAAGAGAAGGTAGAGATTTCAAATGAGTGTGACTCTTTGAAAACCCAACTTGATCTTGCTCTAAATGAAACAAGATTTTGAAAAATAAAAATGATTGTGAAAATGTTTTGAAGAAAAAAGAGTCTCTAACTTCAAAACTTGATTTTGATTTTGTTTTAAAAGAGAATGAATCCTTGAAAAACAAAATTGCTTCTATTTCAAAGGATTTGGATTTGGTTTTCAAGAAAAATATTTCTTTGAAAAATAATTTAGATACACATGTTTGCCATGCTAGTGTAGCTTCTTCATCTAGCTTACCTATTGCATGCACCTCTTCTTCTAGGATTGATAATGATATTTGTTTGTTAAAGAAGAGTGTGGATTATTTGGGCTCCACTTTGAGCTATTGTGCCATGAACCATACACGGTTGGAATCTATGTTTCGAAAGAAACAAGTTCCATCTATGCATGCACACAAATCACGGCATACACATGCTTCCCACGTACACTCCCATAACATGATGTATGCTCATATGTACACATGTACACATTGTGGACGTAAGGGCCACCTTGCTAAGTTTTGTTATGATCGTATACATGATTTAAATTTAGCAAATAAATTTGTTTCGGTTAGGAAAGGAGCTAACCCCCATGGACCCATAAGAGTGTGTATACCAAAGACCACCCCTATTGTATTTGATGTAGGTGTGGGCTCTCACATGACGTGAGAGTGATGGTATCTTGAGGTGGATGCGTTCCGAGCTTAAAGAGAACTATTTGGATGCATCACTTTCAAGGGGAGTTTGGTGGGAGGACCACCTTGTTTTTGGAGACATGGAGAGTTGCCTCTTCGGTTTTGGTAACAATCTCTTACTCCTCATTTATTATTTATATGCTTTTCATATCATTGATTTTAGCATGTTATGATGTCTATTATGTTATATGCCATGATATTTAGATTAGTGATATACATGATTAGTTATTTGAGATCACCCATGTTTAATATGGATTTATACTTTTGTGTTCTCACATTTGTTTTAACTAATGTGTATGTTCTAGATCTATGCATGTGCATGTACATAATGATCATATGTATGTTTATGAGTTTTTGTTTTGTTTTCCATGCTTCATGCTTTGATTACATGTTTAGATGTTAGTTTTCATTAAAACTTAAGTATATACTTGTACAACTAGTGAGCCACAAATAGACTATTATATGTTTGTGCTTGAACGCTCATTTGTACCCATTAGTTGTACTAGTATAGTCTAGTTTTGATGATTCAAACATTTTTGACGTGTATTCCCATATTGTACATGTTTTTAATGTTTATATGTTTAGCTTCATGTATATGCCTATTTTGTCAAAACTTAAGATATACATGTATACCTCTTTGAGTCTTTTTGCCTTTCATGCAAATTTTTATTATGGACTCAATTGTGTTTAGAGATATGTATGTATACTTCTAGTTTAGACAAAACATACATATATCTTGACGCCTATTTGACTTTGATGATTTTCATATTTTGAAAAGGAATTTCCTAATTGAGCTTAATTGCCTATTTTCATGACTATGTCTTTCACACAAAACTTGTACACTCACATTATTTGATGTTTTCTCATGATTTTATTTTCATGAGTCATATCTGAGCTTTATAACTTTTGAGTGTCAACTGTTGAGTGATTTTCATGTTTCATGAAATATATTTTTGTTTTATTCCTTTCTTGAAGGATTTCGTACTAGTTTACAAATTTTTCTTATAACTAGTTCGTATTCTTCATATGGTAGAGTTTTCAAATGTGTTAAAATATTTTCAAACTTATTTTTGAAAACCCCTACCCATTTAAGGGCGGTTGGTTGGGCGACCATGCCTTATATGCTTATTATTGAAAATTCTTTTAAACATGTGCATGAAATGGGTGGTAGGAAGTATGAGTTATACACTTGATCTTATTATGTTGTCAATTGGTATCATTGGATTTTTTCAATTGGTATCACTATTGACATTCTTTATGTATACTCATATATGTTTTTATATATGTATGCTTCAATTTCAAATAGTATTAATTTCGATTGTTATTCAATTTTCATACAAATATATATGCTTTATTTGTGCTTACTATATCTCTATATGTTTGAGCACAAATTTTAGTTATGCTAAGCTTGATTTCTTAAATGACTATTATATTTCAATTGATTATGTTTCAATTGGCATCTTATACAAGCTTATGCATCATTTTGTTTGGTATTTCATAAAGGGGGAGAAAATTCATATTTCACTTTTTAATTGGTTTTGTTTACCTTTCGTATTTTAATTACTCCCACACTTTATGTTGAAAAATGATTGAAAAATGATATTGATTATTTTTGGTATCATATGCTCCTAATGAAAAATTACTTTCAATTAGTACTAATTCTTACAATTGATATCAAGATTATCTATATATCTTTTAATTGATATCAAAAATTTTGGTTGGATTCGTCAAAATGATTTATTTACTTACAATTGGTAAAAATATTTGTTTTATATACTTTCAATTAGTATGATTTATTGATATCATGATGCACTAAATTGATATATTTTTTTTCAATTGGTATCATAAAGTTTTGATTTGATTTCACCCCTTATTGATATTTTTTTGTTTAAGACAAAAAGTGGGAGAACATTATTTTATTATTTTCTTTGACCCCTTTGTTGATGATTGACAAAAAGGGGGAGAAGTATTTGTGAGTTTATATGCATGTTTATTGGTTTATTTGAGTTTCAATTTGGTATCAAGAGCTTTTATTGTTTCATGCTTTGTTGTTTTGTTTTATTGATATCAAGAAACTGTTGTTAAAATTTTTATTGTTGGTATCAAGAGCTTATATTGATTATCTTTCAATTGGTATCAAGAATTTTTGATTGATTGGTATCAAGATCTTTCAAGAGTTTTTTTATTGATTGGTATCAAGAGGTTTTATTGCTTTTATTGATAAAGTTTTCAAATTGAAATTTTTATTAGTATCAAGAGCAATTATTTAAGAACATGTTTATTTCAAAAAGGAAAAGAAATTTATTTTAAAAGCATATTCATTTCATTGTTTTATGCATGTTGATGCATATTCATGTTTAGTATTCATTGCATATATTTATTGTTTATTTCTATGCATGAGTTAAGGGGGAGCTTCTTTGAAGCTTAACTTTAATCCATGCATATATAACTCCATGAGCTTTGTCATCATCAAAAAGGGGGAGATTGTTGGCCCAGAGGCCTTCCACTCTAGTTTTGATGATGATTAACTCATGTAGTTATAGTTTACTAATAATCTTGTGATGTTTAGTTTCAGATACTTAACCAAGATATTAGTAGGTGATTAGCTTCAACAAAGATGTTTTGGAGCTTTCACATGGTGATTCAAGAGCTCGAGCATCAAAGTTCATATCAGCACTTATTGGAATCAAGCTCGGTGGATCACGTTTGGATCGAGTCGACTTGGAGACGGCTCTCTACAAGAAGACCTCGATACATAGTTTAGTTTATAGTTTAGATCCATTTGTTAAAGATTAGATAGTGTGATATGCTCAAGTTCATAACACACACACTTGTTTAAGTTTCATGTTTTGGTTTTCTATTTTTGGTTTAACCGATCTTGGTTTTCGTGAATAGATAGAATCAAAACAAGTTTACATGGTTTAATATATATTAGATTTGTTCTATATACATCTATGCTTCAACTATTTGAACAAACTTAGTTTGATAGTCTATTTCATGAGTTTGAAGTTTTGGTATTTTTAACAAAACTTATTTTCAGATTTAAAGTAAAAAACAGTGATATATATATATATATATATATCTTATGTATATTGGATTATATCCATATACATCATGCTTCAAGTTGTTTAAATATCATGTTTTTGTATTTGGATGATTTTGGACAAAAAATACGGAATTTGGTTTTCGGTAAAATTTCCATAACACAAAAAGAGTTCAAAATGTTTGTAACTTCGTTTGATTTTTACTCAAACAAGTTTGTATTTTAAAGAGAATATAAGAACTTATTTTTGTAGATTTTTAGAGTTTTTATGGGATTTTATTTAAGTTAAAACCCCTAGTTTTTCTGTCCCATAATGTCAGACTGGCTAACTGCCGGTCGACCGAAGCAGAGGCCGGTCGACCGGGCCGGTCGACCGACGTGCACAGAACGTGCACGCAGCCAAGCTGGGGAGGCCGATCGACCGTCCCGGTCGACCGCCAGAGAGCTCTGCTCTCTGGAAAGCCTCCGGTCGACCGGGCGGTCGACCGGGCAGAGAGCACTGCTCTCTATTTCTAGACTCAGTCGACCGAGCGGTCGACCGGCCAGAGAGCCGTTGCTCTCTGGATCTGACAGGTCGACCAGGTGGTTGACCGGCAGGCTCAACGGTCACTTTTTTTACCGTTGGTCGGTCGACCGGCCGGTCGACCGGAAGGTCAAAACAGACCTTTCTGCCTGCCAACGGGCAGATTGTTTTGGGGCCTATTTATACCCCATTTGAGGGCTGTTTTGGATAAGATTTTCAAGGAGAAAATTTTCATACTCTTTCAGTGTTTTTCATCAAAAAGTTTTGAGTTCAAAATTCTTATTCTCTATTTGTTTTAAAGTGTTTGATATTTCAAAGAAAATAGTCTTTTGGGAATTTGTTTTTGGTCTAAAAATTATATATCTATTTGGAGATTTCCCAAGTGATTTTCTTTGTTCAAAACACTTTGTTTTCTCACACTTGAGCTTATCATTCTATCCTCTCTATAGGATCTTTGTTTTGTGAGAAAGAGATTGGTTTGTGGTCTTTTGATCACTAAGTTGTAAACCCTCCTACGTTGTGTTATCCCTCTTGTGTAGAGGTTGATTTTTAGAGTGATGGCTTTGTGCCCTATCCCTCTAGTGAGAGGTTGATTGGTTGTTTGGCTTTGTGCCCATCCCTCAAGTGTGAGGTGATTGATTTGTGGTGGCTTTGTGCCTAGCCTCTAAGTGTAGAGGTTGTGTTTGTAATTGAGAGAGGAGTTGTGTACTCCCAGTTGTATTGCCCCAAATCCTCAGTGGAGGTTCCCTGTGTGGGAGTCCTGTGTGGACAAGTTAGTGGAAATTCTTCTGTGTGAAGGCGGAGACGTAGAGCTGGATGCTCGAACCTCGAAACAAATCTCGGTGTTTGCATTTGATCCATTGACTCTAACTCTCTCTCTCTCTCTTTTACTTTGTGCATCATTCATATTGCCATATCATATACATGCTTGTGTTGTTTGTGTGTGCCTCACTTGTGTTTAACCACGAGAGCTTCATATAGCACCTCAACTCTTATTCAGAGGAATCAAGAGGAGTTAGTCCAGAGCCCTTCACCGGGAATTCGGCTACACTCGTTGGTTACATTAAGTGTGTTGCATATTAGTTTTTAATTTCCGCATTTAGTTCATTAGATTAGCCGTACACCTATTCACCCCCCTCTAGATGTACTTACAGGGACCACAACCCCAAATGCCTGACACTGAACCAGGCCCATACCGCTAGGTACTCAGTAACAGTAACATAAGTAATATCAGATGGATGTCAGTCACCCCCGAGAACCCTGCAGTGGAACCCTCATTTCGATATCGCAACCTATATCCTAGGTCCACTCAAAATACTGATACCGTCTCCTCTATCAATTTTTTCACACAGTGAAAGTATTTATATGATAGTGTTACCTAAATAACTAGACTCAATCAATATCAGTGTGTATATCAAAGTATACATAGCAACAATATTTATTCAGTAATTTCGGTAACACAAATTCTTTAATTTCATATGATATACATGCATAACCATTCAAATATCATTAGTTAATCCAATATAATATTCAAGATGATTTATCTAATTTTTTGGATTTTTTTGTTTTAATAATTATTTATAATCCAGTTTCTTAAAAAAATAACCATTTAATAATTCCACAATATTATTTTCAAAATTTATAATTATTCATCTGCAACATATAAAATGGTTACATGAAGGAAATAAATAAACATTACAGAACAAAAACATATCACTAAAATTATTTCATGAACTTTAAAATTTTCTAGCTATTTTACACGCTTGAAATTCTAAATTGACAATTAAATAATTACCTTTTTAATAAATAAATGCGTAAATTATAAAATTTTGTAGGGATAAAATATACTTATGCAGCAATAGCTAAAAACACTCACCTGAGATCGTCACGGATCTGAATATAAAATTTGTAAATTAACTCAGTAATCTGCATTCAATTTAAATAATAATTATAAGAAATATTTAATTTTGAGCTATTCTAAGTGATATGACTACAAAAATAATTTGACAGAGTTACATTTCAGTTTTTGATTTTACAAGATTTTTTTTATTATGTTTGGATTTTTATGAATTAATTTAAGCGTAAAATCAATTAAAATTCATAACGGGTCTGTTGCTATAGTAACGGTCTGCTACAGTATTGGGTCCGAATCTGAGTCTAGGTTTGGGTCTACTACAACATTATTACTACAGTATTTTTCTAATGTATTATTTATTTTATTTTATTTATTTTCTTTTTTTCCTTTTTCTTTTCTCTTTTTCTTTTCTGAAATTTTTTTTTAATAATGGGGCAGGTTCGGCCCAGGTTTTTGCAGCACATACCCAAACCGGTGCACAGACCCGGCCCAGCCAGGCTGGGCCTGGCCTGGCCTGGCCTGGTCTGCACTGTGCTATGCAAACATTTTGAACTATTTTTGTGTTATGAAAAAATTACCGAAAACCAAAAACTATATTTTTTCAAAATTTGATTTTTCAAATAAACTTTGTCCAAAACATATCCAAATACAAAAACATAATACTTAATCATTTTAAAACATGTTGCATATAGACATAGGTCCAATATACATGAAACATATACATATCATTGTTTTTGTCTTTTATTTCCAAAAATATGTTTTGTTAAAAACACAAAACACCAAACCTCATGAATAGGCATCTCAACATAAGTTTGTCTAGGAAATTAAGCTTACATGTATATAGAATATATCTAATATACACTTAAACAAAGTAAACTTGTATTGATACTATCTATTCATGAAAACCAATATCGGTTAAACCAAAAACCGAAAAACCAATATCCAAAACATGAAACGTGTGTGTATTGTGAACTTGAGCATATCACACTATCTAATCTTTACACATGGATCTAAAACATAAACTAAACTAGGATACCGAGTCTTCTTGTAGAGTGCCGTCTCCAAGCCGACTCGATCCAAAACTCCGTGATCCACCGAGCTAGACTCCAACGAGTGCTATGTATGATCTTGTTGCTCGGGCTCTTGAATCACCATATGAAAAACTTCAAAACTCCTTTGTTGAAGCTAATCACCAACTAATATCTTGATTAATGATCTGAAACTAAACATCACAAGATTATTAGAAAACATAACTACATGAGTTAATCATCATCAAAACTAGAGTGGAAGGCCTCTGGGCCAACAATCTCCCCCTTTTTGATGATGACAAAACTCATGGAGTTATATATGCATGGATTAAAGTTAAGCTTCAAAGAAGCTCCCCCTTAACTCATGCATAGGAAATAAGCAATAAGATGTGGTAATGAAGCACATGCATAAATAAACATGTATGCAAATATAAGGAGATAAACATGCCAATCAAACATAAAACTCATAAATTCTTTTTCTCCTATTTGCAAAACAAAACATATATGCATAAACATAAATCCTGAAAACATGCTTATATACCAAATACTTCTCCCCCTTTTTGTCAATCATCAACAAAGGGGTTAAAGTAAAAACAAAACCAACAAATTCTTCTCCCCCTTTTTGTTCGAAACAAAGAATCAATAAAGGGGTGATATCAAACAAATCAATAATAAGAATATATGCGATATACATTCATGAAGAGGAAGACGCTAAGTTAACTTCCCTACATATATGCATTACATGAAGAAAGGATGACAAGCCCTAATTCACATAACACAAAATATGCAATGCATAAGAAGAGATGTGAAGCTCCCCCTACACACGTGTATCGCATAAAGAAGAGTTGTCAAGCTCCTCAATATAAGATACACTCAACATGAATCTATATGTAGAAGAGATGTTAAGCTCCCCTTGCATATATGCAATCATATCAAAACATTTTTAACATTTCTTATTAAAACACAATTTTGAATTTTCTCAATAAAACAAATTTTGAGATATCTTAGTAAATCAAATTTTAAGATACCAATAAAAATTTTCATGGATACCAATCGAAAGAAATAGATCAATAGATACCAATTGAAAGTAAACAAAATCTTGATACCATTTGTGAATATGTAATTTAGAACATATGATACCAAAATAAAATCAATTTTCAACATAAAGTGTGGGAGTAGAAATCAGCGGTAAACAAAATATCAATTGAAAGATAAAAATACGAATTTTCTCCCCCTTTATGAAATACCAAATAAAACGGTGCATAAGCTTGTATTGAATACCAATTGAAAACTAGTCAATTGAAACATAATAGTCATTTAAAAATTAAGCTTAACATATTCAACATTTGTGCTCAACAATATAGGGATATAGTAAGCACAAATAAAACATGTATAGGTGTATGAAAAATGAGTACAAATCAAAATAGATGATACCAAATGAAAGCATACATACACAAAAACAATATATGAGTATACAAAAATGTCAATATTGATACTAATTGAAAAGATCCAAATACACCAATTGAAACAACAATAATATCAAGTGTATACCTCATATCATCTACCACCCATTTCATGCTCAAGTTTAAAATGATTTTTACTATAAAGCATACATGTGCATGGTCTCCCAGCCAACCGCCCTTGGAAGGTAGGGGTTTTCAAAGATAGGTTTGAAAAATATAGTATGTTTGAAAACTCTACCATAACGAAGAATACCGCAACTAGTTAAATAGAAAAACTTGAAAACTAGTACGAAATCCTTCAAGTAAGGAATAAACAAAATTATATTTCATGAAACACATGTAAATCACATGGTCACTAAACACTCAAAGTCCATAAAGCCCATATCATGCTCATGAAAACAAAGTCATGAGAAAACAATAAGTATGTGAGTGTACAAGGTATATGTGAAAACATATAATTATGAAAATAGACATTCAAGCTCTAAGTTCCTCAATACATGAAAATTATAAAAACTCGATTTCTTCAAGGTATATGTATGTCAAGTACAAACTAAAGTATACATATATATCCAAAACATAACGAGTCCACAAATGTATATGCATGAAGGCACGTGGCTCAAAGGATGTACATGCATAATCAATAGTTTGGACAAGATAAACATATACATGAAGCTAAACATGGAAAACATGAAAATCGTCAAAACTAAATTTTCATTAAAAAACAATATATACTTCAAGGCATATGTATGTTTTGACAAAACAAGAAGTATACATACATATCCCTAAACACAATTGAGTTCATAATAAAGATTTGCATGAAAAGCAAATGACTCAAAGGGTATACATGTATATCTTAAGGTTTGGCAAAATAAACATATACATGAAGTGAAAACACATAAACATGAAAACGTGGATAAAATAGGAATACAAGTCAAATGCATGAATCATCAAAACTAGACTATACTAGCACATCTAATGGGTACAAATGAGCGTTCAAGCACAAACACATATAAATGATGTATTTGTAGCCCACTATATGAACAAGTATATATATCCTAGTTTTAATGAAAACTAACATTTAAACATGTAATCAAATCATGAAGCATAAAATAAGACATAAATCAACATGATAAATATAAATATGATCATTATGTAAATCCACATGCTATTAGAGTTATGATATACATAATAGCTAAACATATGTGAGAACACAAAGAATGATCCATATGAACATGGGTGATCTCAAAAGCTATACATGTATGTCAATGGTCTAATAATCATGGTATTTAACATACTAATCAAAACATAAAGCATCAAAACAAAAATCATAAACATCCATATGATCATTATGTATATACACATGCATTAGATCTAGGACATTCATATTAGTTTAAAACAAAGTGAGAACACAATGATATAAGTCCATATTAAACATGGGTGTCTCAAATAACTAACATGTATATCACTAATCTAATTAACATGACATAATCATAATAATCAATAAACATCAAAATATGCTATAAACAATAAACATGGAAAGCATGCAAATATAAACGGGAGTTAGAGATCGATACCAAAACCGATGAGGGCACCTCTCTAGTTCTCCAAACCAAGGTGGTCCTCCCACCAAACACCCCTTCAAAGTGATGCATCCAAATAATCCACATGAAGCTCAGAACGCATCCACTCCAAGGTACTGATACTCTCACGTCATGCGAGAGCCCACACCTACATCAAATACAATAGGGGTAGTCTTTGGTACCCATATCCTTTTGGGTCCATGGGGGTTAGTCCCTTTCCCAACCCAAACAAATTTAGTTGCTAAATTAACATCATGTATACGATCATAGCAAAATTTAGCAAGGTGGCCCTTACGTCCACAATGTGTACAAGTGTACACATGAGCATACATAGTGTGATGGGTGTGTACGTGAGGAGCATGTGTATGCCGTGGAGGGTGTACATGCATAGATGGAACTTGTTTCTTTCGAAATAAAGATTCCAAACTTGTATGACTCAAAACACAATGGCTCAAAGTGGAGCTCAAACAATCAATATTCTTCTTTAGCATGGATATATCATTTTTAATTAAAGAAGAAGTGGAGCATGCAATGGGTGAACTAGGTGAAACTACCTTAGTATGGCAAACATGTGAATCTATATTATTTTGCAAAGATTCATTTTTCTTTAAACAAACATCTAAATCATTTGAAATAGAAATTATTTTGTTTTTCAAAGAATCATTCTCTTTTACTACAAAATCAACTTTTGAAGACAATTTTTCATTTTTCTTCAAAATTATTTCACAATCATTTTTATTTTTCAAAAATTCATTTTCTTTTAGGGCAAGTTCAAGCTTAGATTTCAATGAATCCCTTTCATTAGAAATCTCCTCTTTCTCTTGCAAAACCAAGTCTAGTCTTGAACTTAAAACCTTGTTTTCTTTATTAAGTTCAAAACTTTTATTTTTCAAGAGATTATATTTTTCTAAAAGTTTTTCACAAACAATGCATAGTTCTTCATTTAAGGTGTTGGCATCAATATACTCATTAGAAGAAGAACTAGCATCATTATCATCTAATTGAGATTTCGAGTATACCTCTAGGGAGTCATTCCCTTGGACCATACAGCATCGTTGTTCGGATTCGTCTCCACTAGATTCATCCTCCATTATGTTGGGCATTTGAAGTTCGGAGGAAGTCAACTTTTTCCACACTGCAAAGGCGGATTCAAAGTTAGAAATAAGCATAAGATAATCTTTATTAAGCGTGCTTCTAATAGCCTCAAGGGCTTGTGCATTGGCCCCTATATGGTTGCAGTTACCAAGATAGCATTTCTTGGTAGCGGCAAGGAAAACATACAAGCATAGGGTTTTCAAATACAAGGACATCCTAAATTTTTATGTGTCAATGTTGGAAACATCAAACATGGGAGGTGACAAGCAATCCATGGGTGTGTGCAAACAATATACGTGCAAAATGCAAATGATAGATTAGCAAACCAAGATCTCACTCCTAGGTGGTTAAACCAAATATCAGGAGCGTAGGCTCTGATACCAATTGAAATAACCTAGAGGGGGGTGAATAGGTGATAAGGCTAATCTAAGAACTAAATGCGGAATTACAAAATTAATTTGCAACAACACTTAGTGCAACCAACGAGTGTAGCCGAATTCCCCTTGAAGGGCTCTGGACTAACTCCTTTGATTCCTCTGAATAAGAGTTGAGGCGCTATATGAAGCTCTCGTGGTTAAGCACAAGTGAGGCACACACAAACAAGCCAAGCATATAATATGAATGAGTAATATGAATAGATGCAAGGCACAAAATAAAGAGAGAGAGTTTAGAGTCAATGGATCAAACGCAAACAACAAGATGTGTTTCGAGGTTCGAGCACCGAGCTCTACGTCCCCGCCTTCACCGAGAAGGATTTCCAATCCACTAGGAGTACCAAACTCCTCTCTCAACCAATACAACCTCCACCGAGGCAATACAAATGGTCTACCGAAGACCGGAGTACCGAACTCCACCAATACAACCAAATCCACCTCACCGAGAGGGATACAAGCATAATCCACCTCTACCGAAGAGGGATACAAATACCAACCAACTCCATCTTACCAAGAGGGAGTAAACCACAACCTCAACCTCTACCAAAGAGGGAGCAACCAACAACCCAAATCCACCTCTACCAAAGAGGGAAATCCAAATAAAAAGGGTTACAACAAGGTGGTTACAAAGACCACAAACCAAATTTTCCCACAAATAAAGATCCTATAGAATAGGATAGAATGATATAGCTCAAGTGGAAATCAAGGTGTTTTGGGAATCAAATAACAAAGAAAAATCCTTAGGAAAACACTTGCAATATGATAGAAATGAGGATTTAAAGCAATATCCTAAAAGCCTATTTTTCTTTGATTTTTCCAAAAACCTTGAAAACAAAATAAAGAAGAAATCTTTTAGCTTTAAAACACTTTTTGAAAGCTTGTAAAAACACTGGAGAGTATAGAAATTTTGGCTCCAAAAATCTTAGCCAAAATCCCAAAGAAATGGGGCTTATATAGCCTCCAACAAAAAACTAGCCGTTAGGCTGACTTTTCAGCCTAGGCGGCTGGCGGTCGACCGGCCTGGTCGACCGCCAACGATCATATTTTTGACCGTTGGAAGCAACCGGTCGACCGTCCGGTCGACCGACCCGGTCGACCGTGCCAACGTGCACAAGTTTGTGCACGTCGGTCGACCGACCGGTCGACCGACTCTGGATCCGGTCGACCGGCCCGGTCGACCGCCAGAGCCTGGCAGGTTCTGTTTTGGGACAGAAAAACTTGTTTTAAATAATTCTAAAATTTTCATAAATCTTCTAAAAAATTCCACAAAAATAGTTTCTAACATTTTATATGATATACAAACATGTGTTAAAAATTTCAACACAAATATCAAACATTTTGAACCATTTTTGTGTTATGGAAAAATTACCGAAAACCAAAAACTGTATTTTTCCAAACTTTGGTTTTTCAAATAAACTTTGTCCAAAACATATCCAAATACAAAAACATGATACTTAATCATTTTAAAACATGTTGCATATGGACATAGGTCCAATATACATGAAACATATACATATCATTATTTTTGTCTTTTATTTCCAAAAATATGTTTTGTTAAAAACACAAAACACCAAACCTCATGAATAGGCATCTCAACATAAGTTTGTCTAGGAAATTAAGCTTACATGTATATAGAATATATCTAATATACACTTAAACAAAGTAAACTTGTATTGATACTATCTATTCATGAAAACCAATATCGGTTAAACCAAAAACCGAAAAACCAATATCCAAAACATGAAACGTGTGTGTATTGTGAACTTGAGCATATCACACTATCTAAACTTTACACATGGATCTAAAATATAAACTAAACTAGGATACCGAAGTCTTCTTGTAGAGCGCCGTCTCCAAGCCGACTCGATCCAAAACTCCGTGATCCACCGAGCTAGACTCCAACGAGTGCTATGTATGATCTTGTTGCTCGGGCTCTTGAATCACCATGTGAAAAACTTCAAAACTCCTTTGTTGAAGCTAATCACCAACTAATATCTTGATTAATAATCTGAAACTAAACATTACAAGATTATTAGTAAACATAACTACATGAGTTAATCATCATCAAAACTAGAGTGGAAGGCCTCTGGGCCAACAACACCCTCATACCTCGAAGGCAAAAGGGATACCACTTCAGAGAGAGCTTTACTTTAGATTTTTCTTTTCTTCTTCATTGTAATTTTTATTTTATTTTTTTATTTTATTTTTAGGCTAGAGAGAGTTACATGATCAAAGAGAGGAAGAGTTATTGTAGAGTGACACTATTGTAATTTTTTCTTCAAGAAACTTATATTAAAGGTGACAATCAATGGGGGTTTCCCATTTATCTTCATTGGCTCGATCTCGCCGAAGCCTTGCTTTCCTTTACTCCATGTTAAGGTAAATTTCATTATGGTTCAACAGTATAGGTAAATATTCTTCTTTTATTTCTTTTTATTTTTGATTTTTGCATCAACACTTTTCTTTATCTCTTTTTGTTTATTTATCTTTTATAATTAAAATAAAACAACAACACCATCTCTTCTTCTACCATCTTCTCTTAACTTAACTTAATATTTTTATTTTCTTTTTATAAATTGAGAAGATAAGTATTAATTAGTTTTTGTAAATTAAAAGAAGAAACTTACATAACGCTTCCATCGTTGCCTCTCCCTGTGGATCACGACCCGTTAACCCTAGGCTACACGATAGAATTGATGACCTAGCACTGTTCTAAATTTCTGTATTTTTTTGTACAGGTTTGGCTCGATCATAATTTTGGCGCCATTGCCGGCGATCGAACCCGGGTCACCCGCGTGACAGGCGGGAATACTTACCACTATACTACAACGCGGGAATCAATACTATTTATCTTTATACAAGATCTAAACTAAACACAAACCGAAGTCTTCTTGTCTCCAAGCCGACTCGATCCAAACGTGATCCAACGAGCTTGACTCCAACCGAGTGCTAGATGTGATCTTGACGCGCGAGCTCTTGAATCTACATGTGTTAGCTCCAAAACTCCTTTGTTGAAGCCAAACACCTACTAAGATCTTGATCAAATATCTGAAACTAATTAAGCACAAGATCATTAGTAAACTATAACTACATGAGTTAATCGTCATCAAAACTAGAGTGATGGGCATTTGGGCCAACAATCTCCCCCTTTTTGATGATGACAAAACTCATAGAGTTATATATGTATGAATTAAAGTTAAGCCTATAGAAGCTCCCTCTTAACTCGTGCATAGCAATAAACATAAAGATATTCAATGAAATGCAGAAACCAAACAACACATATATGCATAAACTCCCCAAATTCTTTTCTCCCTTTTTGCATAAACGAGGAAATAAACTTGCATACATAAACATGCATATATAAACTCACCAAATACTTCTCCCCCTTTTTATCAATTCATCAGCAAAGGGGTGAAGGAAAAACAAGCAATAAAGATATATATGTGATATACATTCATGAAGAGGAGAGCAATTAAGTTAACGCCCCCTGCATACATGCATTTATATGAAAAGAGATGACTAGACCCTAACCACATAAAGTATAATATACAATGCATAAGTGGAGATGTTAAACTCCCCCTACATACATGTACTACAATCCAAAGAGAGGTCAATCACTTCAATATGAAATACACTCAACACGAATTTAAATATAGAGAAGATGTTAAGCTTCCCTTACATATAAGCAATATATATCAAAACATTATGAAACCTTTTTAAAACAAATTTATGATACCAGTTGAAAATATCTTGTAAATTTTTAATACCAATAGAAAATAAAACATTTTACGTTTTTTATACCAATTGAAATATATACTGTAAATTTTAATACCAATTGAAAGTAAAAACTAAATTTTTAGGTAAACACAATTCATTTTACAATAAGGATATCAAATTGAGAATAATACCAATTTAAGATTAATAATACCAATATTAAAAATGTTAGCATATACTAAAACAAATTATTTTTCATCATAAAGAATGGGAGTAAGATACCAATTGAAAATAAAACCGATTGAAAGATAAAACACGAATATTTCTCTCCCTTTATAAAATACCAATAAAAACGATGCATAAGCTTGTATAAGATACCAATTGAAAAATAATTATCATTATGGACTAAATCAAGCTTAATATAAATATAATTTGTGCTTTAAGATGTAAAGATATTGTAAGCACAATCAAATCATATATATATGTATGAAAATGAATATACCAATTGAGATTGATACTATTTGAAGTTTGAAGCATACTTTGGCGCCCCGATCCTAGCGGGTACGGGGACGCCACTGCGACGTACATACGCAGGGCGATGGTACCATCACGTATGTACGCTAAGCATCAATACAACACAATACAGGGTTTAGAGTGCGAAAATACGTGATATTATACATTCTAATACAAAATAGTACAAGTACTTAGTCATCACAAATAGTGACATAATATTACATCAATATTACATCACTAGATAGTACAAAAGTAGACTGTACAGGGTACAAAAGATAATAACTCACGAGCTGAAAAGGGAATCTCGCGAGCGGGGAAAGACTGGACGAAGCTACGGCTGATCCGCATGCTCCTCGAAGTAGGCCTGATCCTCAGCTGATGGGTCCACCTCGGTCCAACATGTCAAATTTAAACATACAAATCCAGGGTTGTTAGTGGGCAACCCAGCGAGTGCAAAAAGAAGCCAAGTGGCAAGTATAAATAAAAGTAAGTGCATCAGGTCAAGTATAATGTATCAAAATCAATAAGCATGGAATAATCACAATAAATAGTGAATCATGAAATAAAGCAAGTGTAGCAGGTTAAATGTCATGTGACCAATTAGCAAGCATGGAGTAACTACAATAAATGGCAAGTATGAACATGACAATAAAATTCATGTAGCATGAAGTCAATTATCAAGTTATTATTAAGACTCGTTCAATTTGTATGTTTCGGTATATAACCGGAGCCATATACTTCCGCATACAAGTCGAGCGAGGTTGGTTATTGGAAGTTGATGGGGAACGACGAACCATGTTTAGAATGGGTCCCGTGCATGCCCGGGACAATAGTCCAGGAGTATCCGGTACTGAACCGAAACGTACCGCTAGGCACCGGGACTTACTATATGCCCGAAGGTCTTAGTATACGCCCGAACAGGAATAGGGTGTCACCGTTCCCCACAGGATATACCCAGGGGATTATAGCACACCCGGCAGGCAGGCAAGGGGGTAGGGGTGCTAGTACACCACTCGGAAACGCCTGGTGGCCTCCAGGTCGAATCCAACATGAATAGTTGTACAACATATGTATGGCCACCATAAACAAAGAAGCTATATCGATACCCATCAATTTCCCCCATCCCGGTGTAAGTTGTTTAAATATAACAGAGTCTCAAATAATAATGTTCACGGGGTATTCACAAAGGTCCAATATCCATGGTTATCCTATTACGAGGGTTCACAGGAGTATAATATCAGGAGTAATGTCAGGAGCCTCCCTATTTCAGGGGTTCAAGTATACAGGAGTACATGAGTTCAGGAGTACCAAATATCTGGTAATAATAGAATAGTCATGCCAAGTCCCCGTAAAAGTGATAGTCATGAATATGTCATATACGGGGTGTTAGGGTCAGGTGTCAGGTATAACATATATCAAGTACCGGGTCTATATATCGGGTGCCGGTGTAAATACCGAGTGCCGGAGTCATAAATAATATATCAAGTGTAGCATACCAAGTGTCGGTGTAAATACTGAGTACCGGTGTAAATACCGAGTGCCGGTGTTAGATGTCACGGGTCAAGTATAGCATGGCAAATATCGGTGTCAAATATGGCATGACAATTATCGGTGTCAAATATAGCATGGGAAGTGTCGGTGTCAAATATAGTATGGCAAATAAAGGTGTCAAATATAGCATGGCAATTATCGGTGTCAAATATAGCATGGTAAAACTACAGTAGCATGTGCTAGACATGATACAGTATCCACATATCAATTTCATATTATAAATACAAGAGTAATTATTTTTAAGTTATTAAAAAAACACTCGCCTGAAACCGGGATGAAATACCAGTTAAAAATCTAAGAAATCGGCGATCCGCACGAGCAATCCACTAGCCTATAGTTATATATTAAAATATATAATTATAAATATTTATATAAATATTAGAGAGGGAATGAAAGAGGAAAGAGAGGAGAGAGAAAGTTGTAGGAAGAAGAGAGAGGGAGAAAGAAAAAGAAATATGGTGTTTTTAGAAAAGAATTAGGAATTTAAAAGGAGAGGGTATGGGTTGTAAATATAGGGTAGTAATTTGAGGGAATGGTAGAAGGTATTTTAGGAATGTAGGAAAAGTGGGTGTTTATTAGGGAAAAGAAAGAGAAAAGAAAGAAAGAAATGAAGAAGAAAGAAAGAAAGAAGAAAAGAAAAAGAGAGGGAGGGGAGGTGGCCGTCGGCCGGCCACCGGCGCCGGCGGCACCGTCGGGAGGGGCCGGGCCGCGCGCGCCCAAGGGGAGGAGTGGGAGGTGGGGGTGTTTGGTTATGTGGTTTGTTGCTTGGTGTTTGGTGGTGGTGGTGGTAGATGGTGGTGGTGGTGGTTGTGGTGATGATTGTGGCGTTGGGGAGTTAGAGGAGGAGGAGGAGATGATGTTGGGTTGGTTGGAGTGGTGGAATTAGTGGAGGTGATGGTGAATTTTGGAGGAGAAAGGGTGGTGATGGAGGTGGGTTTGGATGAAATTGGTAGTGGTGGAGGGTTGTTGGAGGTTGAAGGAGGTGGTGGAGTGGAGAGGGGTTGTGGGGGAGGTGATTGGCCGGCCTAAGGTGGGGCGACGGCGGTGGTGGTGATGGTGGAGGCGGCGGCCAGTGAAGGTGCGTTGGTGGGTTGTTTTGTTGAAGATGGAGTTTTTTATTTTGGATTTTTTTTTGAAATGAATAAGGAAATGGAAGTTTGGTGGTTTAATAGAGGACGAGAAAGGAATGGAATGATGATTTAGGGGGTGATAGGGCTGCGGCAGCAGCCCTACTGCTGTAGGTGGCGGGCGGCGGGTGGCTTTGGCAGGGAGCAAAGCATTAGTTGTGGGGGAAAGTCAAAGGAAAGATAAGAAAAAGAAAGAAAAGAAAGAAAATTAAAGAAAAGAAAAAAATAAGAAAAAAAATAAAATAGTTTAAAATTTTTATTATTAACTTATTTATTTATTATAATTTCTGGAAGTACAAAGTGGGGGAATAGAGAAGGAAAAAGTAAGAAAGAAATTGTCGGTAAATAATATTATTATTTAAATCGGGCGAAAATTCGACCGTTTCAGAAACGTTCCAAAAAATTCTCAAAAATAGCAAATATTATTTTAAGATGATTGGTGAAATTGGATTCGAGAAATTCAATGAAAATTTTAAATTAAAAATCCTGGAACCTTCTGGCGATACCGGCTGACACCAGAATCGGTCAAATTTTGATAAATTTGGAAAAATTTTAAAATGTATTTAGATAGAAAATGAAATTCTAAGAAGTAATGTAAAAGCCGTTTTTGAAAATTCAATCCCGTTTGAAAAATAAAAATTCGAGAATCAGTCAGCGATGCCGACCGACACCGGTGTTGGAGATTTTGCAGAAAAATTTCGAAAAATTCCAGAAAATCATAAAAAATCTAAAATATTAGAAAACGGTGTCTGAAACTAAAATCGGTCAAATCAGACTAGCAAAAAGTCAAATCGGGCTACTGGCTGATATCGGGTTCCCGGTCCGGGTCAGGGCTCACTCTAGGTCTGAGAATCCAGATCCGATACACAATAATATAGGTAATCACAACTCAAAAATACATATAAGAAGAAAACTGAACAATATGGTCGAAAAATTTTGGGACTCGTATCTGGGTACGTATCCCCGATACGGGGTGCTACACATACATATATAAAAACACAAATATGAGTATACAAACATAAAAATATCCATTGTGATACCAATTGAAAATATAATGAGAATTAAGTGTATAACTCATACATACCACCCTATTCATACACATGTTAAATAGATTTTAATAAGAGCATACAAGGCATGGTTGTCCATCCAACCGCCCTTTGGTTGGTAGGGTTTTTCAAAAAAAATCATGATTTGAAAATAGTTTAATATGTTTGAAAAACTCTACCATTCAAGAATGAAGAAATCATCAAAACTAGATATGCTTCAACGAATATGTATGTTTTGTCTAAACTAGAAGTATACATACATATCTCAAACACAAATGAGTCCATAAAAATTTGCATGAAAAGCAAGTGACTCGAGGATAGACATGTATATCTAAAGTTTTGACAAAATTAACATATACATGAAGCTAAGTATATTTTTATGAAAACATATACAAAATAGGGAATACAAATTGAAATGCAAGAATCATCAAAACTAGGCTATACTAGTACATCTAATGAGTACAAATGAGTAACATAGCACAAACATATAATAATCAATTTGTGGCTCACTAGTTGTACAAGTATGGACACAAGTTTTAATAAAAACTACATCTAAACATGTAATCAAAACATGAAGTGAAAAACTATAAACAAACATGATCATTAAGGTAAATGCACGTGTTTTAGAGCTATGATATGCACAATAGCTAAACTAAAGTAAGAATACAAAAATATAAGTCCATATAAACATGGGTGTATCTCAAATACTACATATGTATATTACAAGTCTAATAAGTATGGCATTTTGTTGGCCCAAAGGCCATTATCCCAGTTATTTTGATGATAACAAAACATATTTAGTTATGTATTTAACATTTGTGTTTTAGAATATTTCAGGTTATTTAACAGGTTGTTTTGACGGCTCCGCTAAAAGACTCACACATTTGGAGTTCGCCGCAAAAATGAAGATTCCCAAGCTATGCACAACAAGGATGCTATGGGATCAAGATGATGATATGAAGATCAAGACAAGACCAAGACAACAAAGAAAAACAAGAGTTGTATTTTTACTTTTATTTTAGATATTTTGTCAAAGCTAGATATTAGAAGTAGAGATATGGGATTATCACACACACACACCTCTTAGTTAGGTTCATGGCTTCAAAAAGATTTTCAAATTCCATTTTCTAACTTAGATCTAAAGAGAACATATTTTTGGAAATAAGATTTTTAGAAAAACAATAGTTTTGGAAAAACAATTTTTATGGAAAAACAAGTTTCTATCAAAAGGATTTTTATCAAACTATTTTAACATGATAGAAGTATGACACATGCTCATACTCTATGTTTTTTACAAGTTCCAAAAATCCTACCCAAGACCCAAATCCAAAAACCCAAGATTTTCTGGTTCTGGAAGTTCTGTTTTTTCAGAACTCACAGTGACGGTCGACCGGCCCGGTCGACCGATGTGCACAATACTGTGCACGTCTATATCAGTCGACCGACCCGGTCGACCGATGTACACTTGCTTTCACAGGAGTTTTCGGTCGACCGACCCGGTCGACCGATGAACCCCAACGGTCATATTTTTGACCGTTGGCGGTCGACCGACCCGGTCGACCGGACTCTGTCAAAAGTTCTGACAGATCCAACAGCTATTTTTTCTGACTGTTTTCTCTTTTGGGATTTGGTATCAACGAATTTGTGAGGCTGTTTTTGACCCCTATAAATAGAGGGTCACCTCATATTGATTAGACAACTATTGCAAAACAATTTTTAGAGCCATCAAGAATATTTTACAAGAGATTTCTAAAGATTTCCAAGCTCTTCCTTTTAGACAAGATTTTCTCTCAAAAGCCAAAATTCCAATCACCCATCTTGAAGCCTACATCTCTACTTCTCTCTAGCTTAGCACTACACAATCCCATATATCTACATCTACATATTTGGTTCTAGGATTGTGCTTGGTGAGCTTTTGTAAAGTGATCAAGTGTTGATCACTCTTTTCTTACTTGAGTGAAGTTGTAGAGGCATCGGCCTCAAGGCGAGCTAGTGTGCTCAAGGTGGTGTTGCGGCATCACGAGAGACGGACAAGTGTGTCCTTGTATTGTTGATCCAGTGGGATCCTCAATAGTGGAAATCCTTCAAGTGTGAAGGCGGGGACGTAGAGCGTGGCTCGAACCTCGGAAACAACTCCTTGTGTTTGCGTTTGATCAAATCTCTCTAAACTCTATCTCTTTATTACTTGCACTTTTATATTGTATATTACTTGCAAGAATTTGTGTATTGTGCTAATTGTTAAGTTAATTTTTAAATTCCGCATTATTGCCATATTTCATATAGCCATCACCTATTCACCCCCCCTCTAGGTGATTTCAATTGGTATCAGAGCCTAACCCTACAACTTAGGTCTAACCACCTTAGGGAGATCCATATTTGGCTATATACATTTGTGTTGCATTTACATTTGCTTGTGCATTCATGGCATCCATGGACTTTTCTAGCATTAAATCCCCACCCAAGTTTGATGGTTTAAACTTCCCCATTTGGAAGGTGAAAATGAATCTCTTCCTTAAATCCCTAGGAGTTAGGGTAGCTAGGGCCATTACCAAAGATTTTATTGAACCCACTAGTGATGAGAGCACATGGTCCGAGGATACTTCCAAAGACTATGAGGCTAATGCTAGGGCACAATATGCATTGACCCAAGCATTAAATTAAGATGACCTTGCACGCATAATAAATTGTAAATCCGCATTTGAGGTTTGAAACATACTCATTGTGACTCATGAGGGAACGTCTCAAGTCAAGAGAGCCAAAGTTGACTTGCTACGTTCTCAATATGAGAATTTCTATATGTTTGATAATGAGAGCATTGATGACATGCTCACCCGTTTTACAAAAATAACTAATGCTCTTTCTTCCTTAGGCGACAAGATTGATAATGATCAAAAGATAAGGAAGGTGATTAGAGCTCTTCCCAAAGCTTGGGAAGTCAAGGCGACCACACTCAAGGAGCTCAACGACAAAGAGGAGATGGACTTCTCCGGCTTCATCGGAAATCTCAAGACGCATGAGATGGAGATGAAAGTTAGAGAAGAGAGGGAGGCACCAAAGAAGAAGACGATTGCCTTCAAAGCCACTCCTACTACCATTGAGGAAGATGACTCATCCGAAGATTGCGATGAGGATTTCGCCATGCTCATCCGGAAGGTGGGCAAGATGTTTTACAAGAAGGGACGGCAAAGTAACTTCCGAAGAGGGAAGCCTCAAGGAAAGTACGAGAAGAAAAGAGAAGAACCCGGTCCTTGCTTTCATTGCAAGAAGATCGGTCACCTAATTGCCGATTGCCCCGCTCTACAAGCAACCACATCCAAGAATGGGCAAAGGAAGAAGAAAGCCTTGGCCGCTACATGGGATGATTCGGAGTCGGAATCCGAAGAGGAGCACGACGCCGCCAACATGTGCTTCATGGCACAAGGAGACGACGCTTCTAAGGTAACATTTGATAACACTCTTGATGATGATGACCTCACTATGGATGAACTAGCACATTTCTTTGAGGAATTACAACATAGATATGAGATTTCACAATCTCATAACAAAAAGTTAAAAAGGGAAAATGAGTCTTTGAGAGATAAGATTAATATTATTGAAAAAGAGAAAAATGAGTTATCTAGTTCTTTTGAAAAATTGAAAAATGATTTTGATAAGTATAAGGTAGCTAATAAAGGAAAAAACCCCATGATTTCTAATGATAAAAATGTTTTTGTTGAAATTCAAAAACGTGTTGATTCTTTAGATAAAACTTTAAAGAAATGTGCATTTGACTTTAACAAGCTAATCTAAATTTCCTAAGGGAGTAGCTCAAGGGAAACATGTTCATCATAAACACTCTACACATAAACATGCACACACTCATAACCATGCTTTTATGTACAATAGTGGTAGAATTTACATTTGCACACATTGTGGCCGCAAAGGCCATTTAGAAAAATTTTGCTATGCTAAGAACAATGTTAAGAATAAATTTGTTTGGGTTCGCCCCGGATCTAACCCCAAAGGACCCACTAAGATTTGGGTACCAAAAGAGCCACCGAATTTAAATGATACAGGTATAGGTGGATCTACCCCCTCCAAGACTTAGGAGGAGGTGGTGCCCGGGTGGTTGATGCATCGGAGCTTAAAGAACAAATCATGCATGCATCGCTATCGTGGAGGCACCTATTTGTGGAGATTGCCCGTAAATTGGTAACATCTCCATTTAAGAGTTAATTTTGTATATACAATTGTTATAGGATTGCTAGTTTAATTTTATGCCTCATTGATACATGATTAGTATAAACTTGCAACTCTATCATGATTGTATATGCCATGTTCAGTTTTTATTTTTTTTGTCATGTATACATATGTATAGAATTGATAGTTTGCTTTTGTACTCTATTGATATATGCTTGTATAGAACTACTTTTCTATCATGTTGTATATGTGCCTTGTGTTAACTTCTATATTTTTTTTGTTGTTTCATGCCTTGTTTAATGTATGTCCACATGTGTAGTTTATTATTTGTGATTATATACTTGTATACATATACACATTATTTTCATAAATAAAAATAAACATTTGTAAAATTTCCTATTTAAACAAACACCTTAAAGATGGCAATTGCGCACCTCAACTCATTCAAGAGGAATCAAGAGGATGAAGTTCAGAACCCGTCACTGGGTATTCGGCTTCAACATCTTTAAAATCTTTGTTTAAATATGAAAAATAAAATTTAGAAGGGATTGCATGAATTTTGATAACTTAATGAAGATTTAAAACCTGTTGGTGTATTCCTATATGTTTATATATCACACCTATTTTGATTACAAATTATTTTAAATTATTTTAAAATTTTTTTTTTTGGGGCTGATAACAGATTTCAGGCAAAGCCGGTCGACCGACCTATATAACCCCGGTCGACCGACTCTGCCTGAGAAGAAATTTTTATTTCTTTTCTGTTATCGGTCGACCGACTATGTGTCCCAGTCGACCGATCTTGCCTGCAGAGCTCTCGGGTTAAATCGGTCGACCGACCCGGTCGACCGCTCTATGTTTACAGAGCTCTCGGGTTGTTTCGGTCGACCGACCCGGTCGACCGATCGTCGTATTTTGCCCTATAACTGTCGTTTTCTCTTCACTTTTTCTTTCTCTCTCTCTCTCACTCAGCCGACGAACCCACCACCATCCTTTCTCCAAAAATTTCTATTTCTCTCCAATCCCTCTACTGATCCCAAATCAATTAAAAACCCATCTCAATTTCCTCATTCTCCTTCCAGATCTTCGATTTCAGGATCATCCAACCACCAGATTCGGAGAATTTCAAGATTTTCAGTCTAGGGTTTTGGTTTTTCTCTATTAAGGTAAAAATCCGATTTTTACTCTAATTTTTCATTTCTTGCTTAAGAATCTATTATCTATTGTCATCAATCTAAGTTTCTAAGCTTCTAGATCGTGCCTTAAACTTGATTACACCTAAAAATCCTATTTTTATTCATCATGCCTAAACGTTCCAGATCTGAGAAGGGAAAGGAAGTTGCATAACCTTCCTCCCAAGCTCCTAGACCCATTCGCCCCTTTATAAATGATCTTGCAGCTGATAGATACTCCCATCTCTCCACTAGAAATATCAATTCAGGGAGATTTGTAGCTATTCAGGATTTTGAACATCTAGATATCCCTCAAATCCTGCAAAACAACAATCTAGTTGAGTTCCTAACCATCAAGGAACAAGTCTACACCTCCCTTGTTCCTTACTTTTATGCCAATTTTGAATTCGATGGAAATCGGATCACATCTAGGGTTTTAGGTAGGAACATCGACATTTCTATAGGTCGATTTGCTAGGATTCTGCATCTCTCCACTGGTGGAGCAGATGTGTATTCTCATGATTTGCATGACTTTGAATTTCCGGAGGGTGAATCTTCACTCACCGCCTCTACTCTAATCCACGGGAATGACAATCCCGGCTTGGTTAGAAACGAGGTTGTGAGTAGGTACACTCTTCAATCTCAAGTCCTTGCCAAGATTATTTTCTTCAACATTGTCCCCAAACATGGTGAGTATAGCCATGCTAGGGGTTGTGTTCCCTTGATTATCTATTGCCTGCTCAAAGGGATTAAGGTAAATTTTCCTAGAGTCATAGCATCTCATATGGGCTCTGATCAGATCCGTACTGCGGGTAGAAGCTTGCCCTACGGCATGCTTATTACCCATCTTCTTAGGGCCCTTGACTTTGATCTCTCCACTGAAACTCCTTCCAATCCCCTGACCCACATCAATGGAGTTGTCCTGAAGATGATGGAAGCTCAGTTGCGTAGACACGCTCCTGTGCAACCACATCTTCCTCCTGCTGGTCCTGGCTCATCTTCAGCACCAGGATCTTCTTCTTCTGCAGCACCTGCATTTCCTCCTGAGTTACTTGCTCTTGTCTCTTCGAAGGTCCGCTCTCAGCTCGAGGCACATCAGGCCTGGGCCGAGCAGCGCGACGCAGCCATTCGTGCAGAGTTAGATGCTCGTGCTCTTCAGGACGCTGCTTTTCGGGCGGAGGTCCGAAACGACATGTCATATTTTGCTGACTCCATGAGATTCGTGGATGTTCAGTTTCAGGCCCTTTTCTCTAAATTTGACATGCTCGTTCCTGATCGGACTCCGACTGCTTGTCGACTCCCAGCCACCGGTCCTCCATTTCCTCCCAGAGCTCGCTCTTCTGTTCCACCACCGCGCACCAGAGTCGATGGCATGGATCCAGAGGAGGTTGCTTCTTCAGAGGAAGGTGGTGATGATGACGGAGACGGCGATGACGGTGATGAGGGTGCTGAGGAGTGACCTCCCCTTTTGATGATGTCAAAAAGGGGGAGAGTTATTTTGAGAGAGATATTTTGTAGTATTTGTGTTTGGTTTGTGCTTGTATTTGGATATTTTGTGATGGACATGTAGTATTTGTTGTTGGGACATGTAGTATTTATTTTTACTTTGGACATGTATTTTTATGTGTTGTGGACATGGTTATCTTTTGTTTTTATGTACCTCTTATTTATGTCATGTATGAACTCATTTCCTTCATCTATTCTATGACATGAGTATTTGGTATTATTTGTTGGCATGGAAATATGGTGTTTACCATTTACATATGTTTTCCTATATATGCATGTGTTGAGGGGAGCTTCATTTGAAGTCTCTACCCAAAATATTTTGTGATAACTACATATGTTTTGCCATCATCAAAAAGGGGGAGATTGTTGGCCCAAAGGCCATTATCCCAGTTATTTTGATGATAACAAAACATATTTAGTTATGTATTTAACATTTGTGTTTTAGAATATTTCAGGTTATTTAACAGGTTGTTTTTGACGGCTCCGCTAAAAGACTCACACATTTGGAGTTCGCCGCAAAAATGAAGATTCCCAAGCTATGCACAACTAGGATGCTATGGGATCAAGATGATGATATGAAGATCAAGACAAGACCAAGACAACAAAGAAAAACAAGAGTTGTATTTTTACTTTTATTTTAGATATTTTGTCAAAGCTAGATATTAGAAGTAGAGATATGGGATTATCACACACACACACCTCTTAGTTAGGTTCATGGCTTCAAAAAGATTTTCAAATTCCATTTTCTAACTTAGATCTAAAGAGAACATATTTTTGGAAATAAGATTTTTAGAAAAACAATAGTTTTGGAAAAACAATTTTTATGGAAAAACAAGTTTCTATCAAAAGGATTTTTATCAAACTATTTTAACATGATAGAAGTATGACACATGCTCATACTCTATGTTTTTTACAAGTTCCAAAAATCCTACCCAAGACCCAAATCCAAAACCCAAGATTTTTTGGTTCTGGAAGTTCTGTTTTTTCAGAACTCACAGTGACCGGTCGACCGGCCCGGTCGACCGATGTGCACAATACTGTGCACGTCTATATCAGTCGACCGACCCGGTCGACCGATGTACACTTGCTTTCATAGGAGTTTTCGGTCGACCGACCCGGTCGACCGATGAACCCCAACGGTCATATTTTTGACCGTTGGCGGTCGACCGACCCGGTCGACCGGACTCTGTCAAAAGTTCTGACAGATCCAACAGCTATTTTTTCTGACTGTTTTCTCTTTTGGGATTTGGTATCAACGAATTTGTGAGGCTGTTTTTGACCCCTATAAATAGAGGGTCACCTCATATTGATTAGACAACTATTGCAAAACAATTTTTAGAGCCATCAAGAATATTTTACAAGAGATTTCTAAAGATTTCCAAGCTCTTCCTTTTAGACAAGATTTTCTCTCAAAAGCCAAAATTCCAATCACCCATCTTGAAGCCTACATCTCTACTTCTCTCTAGCTTAGCACTACACAATCTCATATATCTACATCTACATATTTGGTTCTAGGATTGTGCTTGGTGAGCTTTTGTAAAGTGATCAAGTGTTGATCACTCTTTTCTTACTTGAGTGAAGTTGTAGAGGCATCGGCCTCAAGGCGAGCTAGTGTGCTCAAGGTGGTGTTGCGGCATCACGAGAGACGGACAAGTGTGTCCTTGTATTGTTGATCCAGTGGGATCCTCAATAGTGGAAATCCTTCAAGTGTGAAGGCGGGGACGTAGAGCGTGGCTCGAACCTCGGAAACAACTCCTTGTGTTTGCGTTTGATCAAATCTCTCTAAACTCTATCTCTTTATTACTTGCACTTTTATATTGTCTATTACTTGCAAGAATTTGTGTATTGTGCTAATTGTTAAGTTAATTTTTAAATTCCGCATTATTGCCATATTTCATATAGACATCACCTATTCACCCCCCCTCTAGGTGATTTCACATTTAACATAATAATCATGAAAAATCAAAACATGCTAAAAATCAATAATATGAAAGTATGTAAACTAAATGGGAGTAAGAGATAGTTACCAAAACCATTAGGGCTAATCTCTATATCTCCAAACCATGGTGGTCCTCCTACCTAACATCCTTAAAAGTGATGCATCCAAAAGTGTCACCATTTAGCTCGGAACGCAACCACCATCAAGGTATTATTACTCTCACGTCAAGCGAGAGCCCACACCTACATCAAATAAAATAGGGGTGGATTTTGGTACCCATACTCTATTGGGTCCATGGGGGTTAGCACCTTTCCTAACCCAAACAAATTTGTTTGCAAAATTTGAATTGTTAATCCTATCATAACAAAATTTTGCAAGTGGCCCTTACGTCCACAATGTGTATAAGTGTACACATGAGCATACATAGTGTCATGTGTGTGAGCATGATGAGCATGTGTATGTCATTATTTGTGTACATGTATATGTGGAACTTGTTTCTTTCGAAACATAGATTCCAATCGTGTGTGGTTCATGGCACATTTGCTCAAAGTGGAGCCTAAACAATCAACACTCTTCTTTAACATAATTATATCATTTTCAACATGAGAAGAAGAGGTGGAGCATGCAATAGAAAAACTAGATGGTGAAGCATGGCAAACATGTGAATTTAAATCATTTTTTAAAGATATATTTTCCTTTGAAACCAAATCTAGCTCTTTTGAAATTGAAGAAATTTTATTTTTCAAAGATTCATTTTCTTTTAAAACAAAATCAAGTTTTGAAGATAGAACTTCATTTTTCTTCTAAATAATGTCACAATCATTTTTATTTTTCAAAATTTTGTTTTCATTTAGAGTAAGGTCAAGTTGGGATTTCAATGAGTCCTTTTCAATTGAAATCTCATCCCTATCTTGCAAAACAATATCAAGTTTAGAAAATAAATTTTTATTTTCTTCTTTTAATGTAAAACTTTTCTTTTTCAAAAGTTTATATTTTTCTATCAAGTTTTCACAAACAATAGATAGTTCTTCATTTAATGCATCGGCATCAACATAATCATCACCTGAAAAACTAGCACAATCATCTAGATAAGTTTCCGAGTATACCTCAAGGGAGTCATTCCCTTGGACCATGTAGCACGCTTGTTCGGACTCATCTCCACTAGATTCCTTCTCCACATAATTCGTCGTTTGTAGCGCGGGAGAGGTCAAAGTGTTCCACACTGCAAAAGCGGAATCACAATGAGAAACCACAGAAAGATAATCTTTGCTAAGAGTGCATCTAAGTGCCTCTAGGGCTTGTGCACTGGTGTAAGATCCCTACCTAGTAATACAGTATTTTCATATTCCTAAAGTATTATTTTGATTTACCGATTATTTTTAATTAATCAAGTTAATTTATTTCTCTTGAGATTATTATTGTTGAATATGCAAAATTATTTTCAGATAATATAAGACAAATTATTCTTCCATTATTAATTATTGTTGATTCTATTTTAGTGTATCATTATTTATTATTAGTGTTCCATTATTTTGGGCATTTAATTTGATGTTGGCATTTGTGTTAATACTAATCTTGGTGGTGGTGGTGGTGTTCTTCTTGTTAGCCTCTCACCCTATTTCCTATTTACCTATTTGGATTCTAGCCATTAACCGTACTCTTGTTGTCTTGATCCTTTTCCCGATATTTATCCTCATTACCCAAATTCAATTCATAACCGTTACCCGATATCTATACACATTTACTCTATTTGGATCTACCCGCAAACCCAATAACCCAAATACCCATCCTATTTATATAATACTAAACCTAAACCTAGACATTAACCCTAACCTAATTAATCTTCTCCTCTCCAACACCCTTGCAGCCGCACCCTGCTGTTCTCCCTTGTCTTCTCCTCAGGCACAAGGCCGGACCTCCTCACAGCCGCCAAGAGACCCCCAGGCCGGATCTTCTTCACGGCACCCGAGCGACAACACCACCAGCACCATGGCCGATCCCCTCTCACCCATGGCCGGCCAACACCCACAGGGAACCAGCAGCAAGAGCACCAGCAGATTCAGCAGCACCTGCAGATCCAGCGCCCAACGCTTCCAGATCCAGCAGCAAGGACAGCCCGCGATCTCCCCTCGACAGCACCCCCTCCGGCCATGGTAGCATCAGCGAACCACCACCTGAAGTGCAGATCCCCATGGCGTGCCAACAGCGAGCCAACAGTCCAGGCCGGCCACCAGCGGCAGCAGCAGATCTGGCGACAACCCCTTGTCCAGATCTGTGCAACACCTCCGACGAGCACCAGATCCCCTCCACGGCGACTCGGCAACACCGCCAACAGGCCAGCCAAGTCCCCAGCAGACCCGGACAGCAACCGACAGCCCGTGGCATCCTCCAACAGCGACTCGGCAGCCGAATCCAGATCTGGACAGCAGCAGATCCAGATCTGCGCAAGTTCGGGCGAGCTGGTCGTTCTCCTGATCCACGTCAGACCTTCGTCGGAGACCAGCGCGGTGACCTTCTCCAGTGTCTTGGCCACCCCCCTATGCAGTCCGTTGGCGAGGAACCGCACCACAGCGACCATGGCAGCGACTCGCTCGCGACGCGCACAGCAGATCCAGAACCAGACCAGCAGCTAAGGCAGCGGGCGAGCGGCGATTCCAGGCCCTTCCGGCGAGCGCGAGACCTCCAGATTGCAGCCAGGTCTTCCCCAGGACCCTGGCTACCGTCCTATGCAGTCCGACAGCGAAGAGCGGCGCCACGGCGACCGTAACGGCGACTCGCCCGGTAACGCGCAGTTTCCCAATGTGAGTGTCTATCTCCCTCTTTCTAGTTTTCCTCTCATTTTTATATGCATTTGTTTAAAGTTGTATTTTAATGTGTATATAGAGTGGTTGTAGAACTTGTGTACTTTGTTGGGTGAGAGAGAGGAGGTATATATATGTGTTTTATTGTGTGAGAGATCAGGCGTTGATGTGCCTCTGATATCTGTCCTGGCAGAGGTATTAGTCGACTAATACCTGAAATTAGTCGACTAATCACTCTGCTAGTCGACTAATATTTCTCCTTAGTCGACTAGTATAGCTTCCAGGAATTGTTGGGTTCTCTGTTTCTCCACTGTTAGTCGACTTGACATTATTAGTAGTCGACTAACAGTGTGTGTAGTCGACTTACCCTATAGCCCTAGTCGACTTATAGACTGACCTGGAAGTGTGTAGCTCTCTGTATCTGTATCAGTTGACTTGCCTTACCCTGTCAGTCGACTTGACCTTGGTGTGCCCACTTGATTAGTCGACTACACCATCCTCTAGTCGACTTGTATATATCCCTAGTCGACTAATAATAGTCTGTTAGCTGTGTATGGTTCCTTGATGGATTGTGGACTTCACCCATGAGATATGTAATGGTTGTATGTGTAAAACACCTAGAGGGGGGGTGAATAGGTGTAAGTGCTAATCTAATAAACTAAATGCAAACTAAGTGCGCTAAATGCGGAAGCTAATGCAAATCTTGCAACACACTTAATACAATCCACCAAGTGTAGCCGAATTCCCCTTGCGAGGCTCTGGACTAACTCCTCTTGATTCCCCTTTAAATGGGTTGAGGTGCTATGTGAAGCTCTTGTTGGATGAGTATAAGTTAGGCACACACACACAAGCAATCCAAGCAATATGAAATCCACACAATCAAGCCAAGCATATAAGAATGAATGAATCAATGCTCAACACAAGCAAGTATGATATGATGATGATTATGATGCTTTGCACAATTATAAGAGAGAGAGTTAGAGAGACAATGGATCAAAACGCAAACACCAAGATTTGTTTCGAGGTTCGAGCACCTTGCTCTACATCCCCGCCTACACCACCGTGTAGGATTTTCACTATCTCAACTCCCACCGAGGGAACCTCTACCGAAGAGGATTTCTTACAACACTAGGAGTACCAAACTCCTCTCTCAACAACAACCTCCTCACAACCGAGGGGTTAGGCCCGTAGCCAAATAAAACAATCAATCCACACACCTCTACCGAAGAGGCTCACAACCAAACTCAATCACCTCACACTTGAGGGATACACACCAATCACCCGATCACCTCTACCTAAGAGGGATACAACAAGAATAAGGGTGTACAACTTAGAGGTTACAAACAACAACCTCAAAACTCTCTCTTTCTTTCTTTTTCCACAAAACAAAGATCCTAATAGTTTAGGATAGAAGATATAGCTCAAGTGTGGAATCAAAGTGTTTTTGGAAACAAGCAACAAAGAAAAACTACTTGGGAAATCTCTTGTATATGATAGAAAATGAAATACCAAATCAAAATCCCAAAACCTAGTTTTCTTTGATTTTCCAAAAACCCAAAAAATAAAGATGAGAAGTTTTAAAGCCCAAAAACTCTTTTTAAAACTCTTTTAAACACTTCAGAAAACTGAAAGTTTTTCTCTTAAAAAACTTGGCCAAAATCCCCAAAGAGATGGGATTTATATAGCCCCTATACAAAACTAGCCGTTAGGCTGATGTGGCAGTTTGACAGACTGCCGGTCGACCGGCCCGGTCGACCGCCAACGGTCAAAAATGTGACCGTTTGGCAATAGCGGTCGACCGGCCCGGTCGACCGAAACATCCTGAGAGCAGAACTCTCATCTCAGTCGACCGGCCCGGTCGACCGTCCCAGAGACTCCAAAACGTGCACAGACTTGTGCACGTCGGTCGACCGTCCCGGTCGACCGGCCTATGGTGCGGTCGACCGGTCCGGTCGACCGACTTGGCCTGTCAGCCAGTCCTCAGTTCTGTACAGATACGGGATTTGAAAATAGGTCTTTTCACTCAATAAATATCCCATAAATTCACAGTAAATCTAAAAAATAGTTTTAATCACAATAAAAACTGTTTTTCTAAAAATATGTTTTTCTAAAACTTGTTTTATCATTTTACTTTGATAACCAAACTTGTGATAAAAATTTCAAGACATATATCAATCATATCAATTCATTTTTGTGTCTTGCCAATTTTATCAAAAACAAAACTTGTATTTTATCAAACTAGAATTTTCCAAAACATGAATAGGATAGTCAAAAAGTTTGTTTAAAAAATTAAGCATGCATGTATAGAATGAAGCAACTATACATATATCAATTTAAACTTGTTTTGATAAACTATTCATGAAAACCAAATTCAATCATAAAACGTGTATGATTTGTGCACTTGAGCATATCAACTAAACTAAGCTTTACAAATATGGATCTAAAACTCTATCTAAACTAGGATACCTAAGTCTTCTTGACGATCTTCATCTTCAAGTAGACTTGCTCCAAACTCCGTGATTCTCCAAGTGCAAAGGTATGATCTTTAAGCTTTGGCACCGGAATCATCATGAATAGCTTCTAATCATCTTGTTGAAGTTAATCACCAACCTAATATCCTGTTAATGACCTGAAACTTAGAAACACAAGAATATTAGTAAACATAACTACATGAGTGTTGATCATCATCAAAACTAGAGTGGAAGGCCATTGGGCCAACAGTATGTGGATGTACATGATTTCTAGAGATGGATATTTGGTTGTAATGACTTGACTTATTATGATAGAACTTAGAGGCATGAATATGTTGTGATGCCGAGTGTTGGGATATCATACTTGATACTTATGGAAGAGGGAATTGTGAAGTCTTATGAATCAGATATATTTTGTCAGAGTGAGTAGACTAGTACTGATTGTGGACATATGTTAGAACAACAACTATTGCATCTGATTACTTGATGTGTATTGGAACAAGATGATCGTAGAACTATTGGGATTATGAATTGGTTGTGATGATTTGGATCTATAGTTGAGTATATGAGAACTAACAGATGATATGTCGTTGATGTTTAGTATTAGAAGTTGCTATTCTACATTGCAGTTGATCGAGGACATATTGGATATGAACTTACCTTACTAAAAGATTATGACGATTGGATTGGTGCATGAACTTATTCGGAGTTGGACTGAACCTGTGATATAGATGATATTGGATTTACATTCTTTATGGTTAAACCTGATATGCATTAAGATGAGCTTGATATATTTCATGTAGAGGACTTTCCAAATTTGATATTCTTTTATTGGTGATGACTTATTCAGATATTGATATGGTTATTGATTACTTTGATTCGTAGAGATGAGTTACAGTGATAGTGATCTATTTGATGTCAGTGATGCTGTACTTCGGATTTACCAGTTACCAGTTTATCACTTATTAGTGAGATTACTTGTTGATTATATGATGTATCCAGAGTTTATAGCAGTTATCAGCTTGCCAGTTATTAGTGACACCAGTTGTCAGTGATACATTGTGGTAGGGATCAGTGATCATGTATTTCATTGTTGATATGAGTTGGCAGAGATCTGCACTAGTTATAGTTATCAGTTACCAGTTGTTTGTGACACTATTGTGTTAGTGGCTATATCTCCAGTATCTTATCTCAGTTGTCAGATATCATAGTTGTCAGATATCACAGTTGTTAGATATCACAGTTGTCGGATATCACTGTTATCAGTTGTCGGATTACCAGCTAGTGTTGACATCAGTAGTTGTTGGAGATACAGTTACTATTACATATTAAATAACATTGATTGCTTATTAATAAAAGATATCATAACCCGGGGAAAAGGGGTAATTGCCTGATGATGCATGTCGTGTATTTTGGAAGGATTCTTATGGTACCGAGTTGTGGGTTCCAACCATGGGGAACCAGGGTAGTACTGGCTACCCATTCAGTTGTCAGTTGTCAGGGCTATGCCCGGATTACGGCGCCACACTAGTTGTCTTTTCGTGTGGGGCTGTGGTCTTCAGTTGTCAGAGCATAGCGGCTTGTCCTGGTTCAGTACCAGGGGTGTTAGACCGTGGTACCGGGCATGCGCGGTACTCTTCCAAAACACATGCACTACATTGGCAGGCAATTACAACAACGATAACATTGTTTGATATGTGAGAAAACGGCTGTGGTATGGGACACAGCTAAGTACTACATTAGTTAGGTTAATAATAACCAACCAGATTAGTGACATATAGGTTACACATCTTGACATCAGCTATTAGTCTACATTTGTGTTAGTTGACTTTGATATCAGTTGCTTGTTCACAGTTGTGATAGCTGTCTTATATCTTTGTTGATATTGATATCAGATATGTTTCAGTTCAGATGTTATCATGTCATGATATTTATTTATCTTATATCTGCAGTTGTTTATCTGTTATTCAGTTATGTCATATTTGCAGTTGCTCTTATTGTTATTTATGCACATTGTTCTTATGCACGAGCTATTTCCCCTTTTACACACACACTCATTATGATCGCTTTCTGACGACCCTGGATTTGCACGTCCAGATATTGGACGGTTGGTTCCTATTGTGCAGGTGTTCGTTGAGGCTGTACGCTTCGCGAATAGCTGGAGCTTCTCCCTATTCTATTCTGATACTTTTATCTTTCTAGTCTTCGTATTATTTCATGTTCTTATTATATCAGTTCAGTTCTTATTCCAGTCTTGATTCATATGATATCATGCGTGGTTGCTTATATGTGGTATTGCAGTATTCAGTATTCATTACAGTTGGGATTTATTATAGCTTGTTTCGGGTTACTTAAGGCTTAGCGCGTATACATGAGGGATTTTCCTTGCGTATATGCGTCGCCGACTCGTGTCGCGTCTCCGCTCCAGCGTTTTTTTGGGAAGCGGGGCGTGACAGGGTTTTCTTGGTATCAGAGCCTAGGTTTTTGACTTGCGATGTTGAATTTTGAATTTTGTTTCGCAAGAGAGACCTAGCTCTTACGGTAACTTGAAAATAAGCTATTGTTATACTGCAATATACATATACTATCCATTATGATATTCTGTCCATTTGGAATTGAACGTCCTTCCTTTGAAAATTCTCATCTTTGATCTTCTGATATACTTGATTTTACTCTTCCTTTAGAGTGATTTGGATTTCCATCTTGATTTCATCTTTCTTTTGGGAATCCTTATCCTTGATTTCTACTCTTCTTTTAAGTGATCTGTATCTTCATCTTGCTTCTTGCCATCCTCCTTGGTTCTGTTTCTTGATTTTATCTCTTGGGATTGGGTTACTTCATGTTGAAGCCGGTAGCATGCATCAGAGTGCGCAGCGGAAGCGTGGTGGATTTGTGATGTGCAGAGAAGAGATGTGGAGTTTGTTTGTCTTCTTCTTGGTTTTTGGGATTCTTTTATCATTCCTTACTTTATTTGAATTTCGGGGACGAAATTTTTAATAAGGTGGGTAGAGTGTAAGATCCCTACCTAGTAATACAGTATTTTCATATTCCTAAAGTATTATTTTGATTTACCGATTATTTTTAATTAATCAAGTTAATTTATTTCTCTTGAGATTATTATGTTGAATATGCAAAATTATTTTCAGATAATATAAGACAAATTATTCTTCCATTATTAATTATTGTTGATTCTATTTTAGTGTATCATTATTTATTATTAGTGTTCCATTATTTTGGGCATTTAATTTGATGTTGGCATTTGTGTTAATACTAATCTTGGTGGTGGTGGTGGTGTTCTTCTTGTTAGCCTCTCACCCTATTTCCTATTTACCTATTTGGATTCTAGCCATTAACCGTACTCTTGTTGTCTTGATCCTTTTCCCGATATTTATCCTCATTACCCAAATTCAATTCATAACCCGTTACCCGATATCTATACACATTTACTCTATTTGGATCTACCCGCAAACCCAATAACCCAAATACCCATCCTATTTATATAATACTAAACCTAAACCTAGACATTAACCCTAACCTAATTAATCTTCTCCTCTCCAACACCCTTGCAGCCGCACCCTGCTGTTCTCCCTTGTCTTCTCCTCAGGCACAAGGCCGGACCTCCTCACAGCCGCCAAGAGACCCCCAGGCCGGATCTTCTTCACGGCACCCGAGCGATAACACCACCAGCACCATGGCCGATCCCCTCTCACCCATGGCCGGCCAACACCCACAGGGAACCAGCAGCAAGAGCACCAGCAGATTCAGCAGCACCTGCAGATCCAGCGCCCAACGCTTCCAGATCCAGCAGCAAGGACAGCCCGCGATCTCCCCTCGACAGCACCCCCTCCGGCCATGGTAGCATCAGCGAACCACCACCTGAAGTGCAGATCCCCATGGCGTGCCAACAGCGAGCCAACAGTCCAGGCCGGCCACCAGCGGCAGCAGCAGATCTGGCGACAACCCCTTGTCCAGATCTGTGCAACACCTCCGACGAGCACCAGATCCCCTCCACGGCGACTCGGCAACACCGCCAACAGGCCAGCCAAGTCCCCAGCAGACCCGGACAGCAACCGACAGCCCGTGGCATCCTCCAACAGCGACTCGGCAGCCGAATCCAGATCTGGACAGCAGCAGATCCAGATCTGCGCAAGTTCGGGCGAGCTGGTCGTTCTCCTGATCCACGTCAGACCTTCGTCGGAGACCAGCGCGGTGACCTTCTCCAGTGTCTTGGCCACCCCCCTATGCAGTCCGTTGGCGAGGAACCGCACCACAGCGACCATGGCAGCGACTCGCTCGGCGACGCGCACAGCAGATCCAGAACCAGACCAGCAGCTAAGGCAGCGGGCGAGCGGCGATTCCAGGCCCTTCCGGCGAGCGCGAGACCTCCAGATTGCAGCCAGGTCTTCCCCAGGACCCTGGCTACCGTCCTATGCAGTCCGACAGCGAAGAGCGGCGCCACGGCGACCGTAACGGCGACTCGTCCGGTAACGCGCAGTTTCCCAATGTGAGTGTCTATCTCCCTCTTTCTAGGTTTCCTCTCATTTTTATATGCATTTGTTTAAAGTTGTATTTTAATGTGTATATAGAGTGGTTGTAGAACTTGTGTACTTTGTTGGGTGAGAGAGAGGAGGTATATATATGTGTTTTATTGTGTGAGAGATCAGGCGTTGATGTGCCTCTGATATCTGTCCTGGCAGAGGTATTAGTCGACTAATACCTGAGATTAGTCGACTAATCACTCTGCTAGTCGACTAATATTTCTCCTTAGTCGACTAGTATAGCTTCCAGGAATTGTTGGGTTCTCTGTTTCTCCACTGTTAGTCGACTTGACATTATTAGTAGTCGACTAACAGTGTGTGTAGTCGACTTACCCTATAGCCCTAGTCGACTTATAGACTGACCTGGAAGTGTGTAGCTCTCTGTATCTGTATCAGTTGACTTGCCTTACCCTGTCAGTCGACTTGACCTTGGTGTAGTCGACTATGCCCACTTGATTAGTCGACTACACCATCCTCTAGTCGACTTGTATATATCCCTAGTCGACTAATAATAGTCTGTTAGCTGTGTATGGTTCCTTGATGGATTGTGGACTTCACCCATGAGATATGTAATGGTTGTATGTGGATGTACATGATTTCTAGAGATGGATATTTGGTTGTAATGACTTGACTTATTATGATAGAACTTAGAGGCATGAATATGTTGTGATGCCGAGTGTTGGGATATCATACTTGATACTTATGGAAGAGGGAATTGTGAAGTCTTATGAATCAGATATATTTTGTCAGAGTGAGTAGACTAGTACTGATTGTGGACATATGTTAGAACAACAACTATTGCATCTGATTACTTGATGTGTATTGGAACAAGATGATCGTAGAACTATTGGGATTATGAATTGGTTGTGATGATTTGGATCTATAGTTGAGTATATGAGAACTAACAGATGATATGTCGTTGATGTTTAGTATTAGAAGTTGCTATTCTACATTACAGTTGATCGAGGACATATTGGATATGAACTTACCTTACTAAAGATTATGACGATTGGATTGGTGCATGAACTTATTCGGAGTTGGACTGAACCTGTGATATAGATGATATTGGATTTACATTCTTTATGGTTAAACCTGATATGCATTAAGATGAGCTTGATATATTTCATGTAGAGGACTTTCCAAATTTGATATTCTTTTATTGGTGATGACTTATTCAGATATTGATATGGTTATTGATTACTTTGATTCGTAGAGATGAGTTACAGTGATAGTGATCTATTTGATGTCAGTGATGCTGTACTTCGGATTTACCAGTTACCAGTTTATCACGTATTAGTGAGATTACTTGTTGATTATATGATGTATCCAGAGTTTATAGCAGTTATCAGCTTGCCAGTTATTAGTGACACCAGTTGTCAGTGATACATTGTGGTAGGGATCAGTGATCATGTATTTCATTGTTGATATGAGTTGGCAGAGATCTGCACTAGTTATAGTTATCAGTTACCAGTTGTTTGTGACACTATTGTGTTAGTGGCTATATCTCCAGTATCTTATCTCAGTTGTCAGATATCATAGTTGTCAGATATCACAGTTGTTAGATATCACAGTTGTCGGATATCACTGTTATCAGTTGTCGGATTACCAGCTAGTGTTGACATCAGTAGTTGTTGGAGATACAGTTACTATTACATATTAAATAACATTGATTGCTTATTAATAAAAGATATCATAACCCGGGGAAAAGGGGTAATTGCCTGATGATGCATGTCGTGTATTTTGGAAGGATTCTTATGGTACCGAGTTGTGGGTTCCAACCATGGGGAACCAGGGTAGTACTGGCTACCCATTCAGTTGTCAGTTGTCAGGGCTATGCCGGATTACGGCGCCACACTAGTTGTCTTTTCGTGTGAGGCTGTGGTCTTCAGTTGTCAGAGCCTAGCGGCTTGTCCTGGTTCAGTACCAGGGGTGTTAGACCGTGGTACCGGGCATGCACGGTACTCTTCCAAAACACATGCACTACATTGGCAGGCAATTACAACAACGATAACATTGTTTGATATGTGGGAAAACGGCTGTGGTATGGGACACAGCTAAGTGCTACATTAGTTAGGTTAATAATAACCAACCAGATTAGTGACATATAGGTTACACATCTTGACATCAGCTATTAGTCTACATTTGTGTTAGTTGACTTTGATATCAGTTGCTTGTTCACAGTTGTGATAGTTGTCTTATATCTTTGTTGATATTGATATCAGATATGCTTCAGTTCAGATGTATCATGTCATGATATTTATTTATCTTATATCTGCAGTTGTTTATCTGTTATTCAGTTATGTCATATTTGCAGTTGCTCTTATTGTTATTTATGCACATTGTTCTTATGCACGAGCTATTTCCCTTTTACACACACACTCATTATGGTCGCTTTCTGACGACCCTGGATTTGCACGTCCAGATATTGGACGGTTGGTTCCTATTGTGCAGGTGTTCGTTGAGGCTGTACGCTTCGCGAATAGCTGGAGCTTCTCCCTATTCTATTCTGGTACTTTTATCTTTCTAGTCTTCGTATTATTTCCTGTTCTTATTATATCAGTTCAGTTCTTATTCCAGTCTTGATTCATATGATATCATGCGTGGTTGCTTATATGTGGTATTGCAGTATTCAGTATTCATTACAGTTGGGATTTATTATAGCTTGTTTCGGGTTACTTAAGGCTTAGCACGTATACGTGAGGGATTTTCCTTGCGTATATGCGTCGCCGACTCGTGTCGCGTCTCCGCTCCAGCGTTTTTTTGGGAAGCGGGGCGTGACAACTGGCCTCCATATGCTTGTTATTATCAAGATAAGATTTCTTGGTAGTAGTAGGGTAAACAAGCATACCTAGGGTTTTAAGGTACATGGACATCTTAACTTTCCAAACATCAATATTGGAAGTATCAAACATGGGAGGGATCATGAAGTCCATGAGTGTATAAACTATATGTGTGCAAATGTAAATCTAGATTAGCTAGCCAAGATCTCACTCCTAGGTGGTTAAACCTAATATCAGGAGCGTAAGCTCTGATACCAATTGAAAATACACCTAGAGGGGGAGTGAATAGGTGTATGATTAATCTAATGACAAATGATGCGAAATTAAAAACTAATTGCAATACACTAAGTGTAACCAAAGAGTGTAGCCGAATTCTCGGTGATGGGCTCTAGACTATCTCCTCTTGTCCTCTAAATAAGAGTTGAGGTGCTATATGAAGCTCTCTTGGTTCAACACTAGTATGGGCACACATAAACAATACCAAGCATATGTGTATGATATGACCAATATGAATCAATGCAAGATATAAAAGAGAGAGTTTAGAGATAGTGGATCAATCGCAAACACCGAGATATGTTTCAAGGTTCGAGCCACTGCTCGACATCCCGGCTTTACACGGAAGGATTTCCACTATACATCCACACAGGACCTCCACACAAGGAACCTTCACCAAGGATTTGACAAATATAAACTAGGAACACACAACTCCTCTCTCTAACAAACAACCTCTACACAAGAGACAAGACACAATAACAATCACCTCTCACTAGAGGGATAAGGCATTAAGCCAAACAACAACAATCACCTCTACACTTAGAGGGATAGGTACAAAGCCAAAACTCCAACCTCAATCACCTCTACACTTAGAGGGATACCGACAAACCAAACCCTCCACAATCACCTCTACACAAGAGGGATACCCACAAACTCAAAGCAAAGAGATTACAACACTTGGTGGTCTCAATACACCACAAACCAATTTTCCTCACAAAACAAGATCCTATTGATAGAATAGATATGAGAGCTCAAGTGTGAGAAAATAAAGTGTTTGGAATGAAAGTAACAAAAAAAAAACACTTGAGAAAATCACAAGATAGATACTGAAATGAAGATCAAAATCAATTCCCAAAGACTCTTTTTTTCTTTGATTTTTCTAGCACTTTAAAACAAATAAAAATAAATCTTTGAGGCACAAAAACTCTTAAAATTTTGTTGTAAAATACTTATAAAGATGGGAAAAATTGCTCTCTAAAAATTGTTTAAAACAGCCCAAGAGGGGGCTATCTATAAGCCACCCAAAAATCTGCTTGTTGGCAGCAGCAGGAAAGGGTTAAAACTGCCCTTCCGTCGACCGCCCTGTCGACCGGCGCAACAGTCATATTTCTAACCGTTGTGCCTCCAGTCAACCGCCCGGTCGACCGGGCCAAGTCATCGGTCGACCACCCGGTCGACTGGCCAGCACGCGTGAGTGGGGTGCTTTCAGTCGGTCGACCACGAGGTCGATCGGCCGTTGTGGCTGGCCTTTGTGCACGTCTCGTGCACATCGGTCGACCGGTCCGGTCGACCGCCAGCTGGTCTGGCTGGGGATAATAGGATTTAAAAACTTGTCTTTTTAATACCAATTAAATCCCATAAATCACATAAATTTTACAAAAATAAGTTCTTGTAAGATCTTTGAATACCAAATATGTGTGACTAAAATTCAACACATATTACAAACAATTTGAACCATTTTTGTGATATTGAAATTTGGCTTAAACACAAAATCCGTATTTTCCAAAAACTAAACTTTGAAATGGAAAACCGTTTTCTCCAAAACTTGTGTAAATACAAAAACATGATATTGAAACAAGTTTGAAGCATATTGTATGTGGATAAAATCCAATATACATATAAATAATATATCTATATTTTTGACATAAAATCCAAAACCGGTTAAACCGAAAACCAATAAACTTTAAACTTGTGTGTGTATGTAAACTTGAGCATATCAATACTATTTAACTAAACACAAACTGAAGTCTTCTTGTCTTCAAGCCGACTCGATCCAAACGCAATCCAACGACCGAGTCTAGATGCTATCTTGAGGCGCGAGCTCTTGAATCTACATGTGTTAGCTCCAAAACTCCTTTGTTGAAGTCATACACCTACTAAAATCTTGATCAAATATCTGAAACTAATAAGCATAAGATCATTAGTAAACTATAACGACATGAGTTCATCATCAAAACTAGAGTGATGGGCCTTTGGGCCAACACAGGTGCCAAGTGGTAATACGTCAAATGATCAACAAAGTAAGTATCAACACAGTATATATTGTACTGTTGAATAACCCTATAGGGAAAATGGTATATATACACGAGATCAGTACGGATACCAAAAAATAATACAGTTTTAGGAAAACAGTTTAAGTAAAGATTTCAAACTCTACACAACCATCAGAAAAGAATTAATTAAACCATCAAGTACGTAAGCGGGCAAACAAGTAAGCGAACATCCAAGTGGAGCTAAGCAAGGCTGGAGCGAAGTTAACGTACAACACTAGATGCCTTCACACTCGGCGTGATTACCGCTCGCGGCATAACTAAACACATATGGTGAAGCGAGCGTATGAACGCTATGCTACAGCACGTGGCGAACCCGCGCTCACCGAGTAACTACGCTCGGACAGAGTTAGCGGTAAAGTGTTGATGCTAGGTCCGCTTACTAGGCATAACATAAAGAAAGTCCAGGAGACTTTAAGAACCTCAGAGAGGTTAAGCCTGAAGGCTGTAGTATAAAACCACAAAGCGGTTAAGCCTGGAGGCTGAAATAGAAAAACCGCATAGCGGCTAGGCCTGAAGGTAAAAGTACCTGCACGAGCGTTAGTATTAGTCACATGTACAAAACAAGTATCATCTACACTATTATAGCAGTCTAGAGTACAAATACACCACACCGATGCAACTACACATTCCACCAAGTACAACAACATGATCCCAGAGTACAATACATAAACCTAGAAATACAATAAAAACACCGTCGAAGCGGGGTACCCAATAAAGCTAGAACACTCGCCTAAATTAACGAAAAATGCCATGAAATCCCAGATCTCCGAAAACTCCAATCATCAATGAGTGTACGCGTTCAAATATATTAAAATATAATATTATAGAGAGGAGAGAGAGAAATCAAGAGAGAGAATAAAAGAGAGAGAGTTAAATAGGAGATAGAGGGGGCTACCCCAGCTCATGCAACAGGGCCCAGGGGGCCCTGCAGGCCTTGGGCTAGCCTGGCCATGATCTAGGCAGCGCCGGAGGACGGCACCGGCTAACCGGAGGGGAGAGGGGTTGAAGAAAATGTGGGAAATGATGAGAGGTGGTGGAGATGATGATGGTTATTGATTTAGTGGTGGAATAGTGAAGCAGATGGTGAAATTGGAAGAGAGGGGGGAGGAGGAGAAGGGGATGGGTTGTGGTGATAGAGTAGGAGGAGGAATAGGTGGTTGTGGTGGAGAAATTTAGAAAGATTGATGATGATGGTGGTAGTGACTTTAAAGGAGGAAGAAGATGGGGATATTGGTGGATTTTAGTGAAATTGGAGGAAGTGGGAGATGGAGGAGGAGATGGGTTGTGATTGAGGAGGAGGAATTGATTAGGGAGGTGGTGGAGTAAATTGAGTGGAGAAGATGGTGGTGGTGGTTCTTGATGGAGGTGGAGATGATGGATGTGGTGGAGATGAGAAAGGAGGAGAGTAGAGGGGTGGTGGCCGGAGATGGGGCTATCACAGGCCTGTGGCATCACCGGATTAGCCACAACAGAGGGAGGTTGACGGTGGTTTGGGGTGCCGGCCTGGTTGATGAAGGAGAGAAGAGAGTGATAGAGTAAGAGAGTGATTAGAGAGAGTGGGAGAAATTAGAGAGAAAATGAGATAGATTTGAGAGATTTAAAGAGAAGGGGACGCTGAGGTCCGCATCTACTCAGAGGGAGACCTGCGTCGGGCTGGAGTTGGGGGAGCCTCATGTCTGGGGAGGAGAGAGAAGAAGTAGGTGGAAATATTTTTCGGGGATATTTTTTGTGTGGAGGATAAAAAAGGAAAAAAGGAAAAAGAAAAGAAAAGAAAAGAAAGAAGGAAAATGTCAAAGCAAACTCCCAGATCCGGGAAAACTCAAATATTATTTTAATCGGTCAAATTTTGACTGCTTCAGAAAGATTCCTAAAAATTCTCAAAAATAGTAAATATTATACTAAGATATATGGTGAAACCAGATTCAGGAAATTCAATCTTATTTTCAAATTAAAATCCTAAATCAATCGGTGATATAGTCGACACTGAGTCAGTCGAATTTTGATAAATTCAAAAAAAATCCCTAAAAAATGCTTTCAGATAGAAAATACGATCCTGAGGAACAATGTGAAAGTAGTTTTAAAATTCAACTCCGTTTGTAAATTAAAAATCTGAGAATTGACCAGTGACAATGGTCGATGCGATTTTGAAAATTTTGCAAAATAATTTTGAAAATTTTCAAAAAATCATGAAAAATTAAAATATTGAAAAACATTATTTGAAATTGAAATCGATCAAAACTGACTATGAAAAAAGTCAAATCAAGTAGTACACTAGGATCAAGTTCTCGGTTCAGACTAGAGTGACTCGAAGTCTGAAAATCCGAGTCCGATACCAACTAATAATATAAATAATTCACAAACTAAAATAAATAAGAAAATAAGAAAAATATGATCAAAAAATTGTGACACGTATCTGAATACGTATTCCAAAACGGGGTGTTACAACAGTCGACAACAACATTTGCCTTTCGACTGTCCTTGTGCATGGACAGATAAATCTTTAATTTTTGAAAATTTTTAAAATTAAAATAAATTCTATAAATTCTACAAAAATAAGTTTTTTTTAAAACATGTATAAGACACATAAAACAAGTTAATAAAACTCTTTGAAGTTCTAATGTATATGTACAATTTCAATACACATGTGAACAAATTAAACTTGTTTTGAGATTTTTCTTTCATAAAATCAATCTTTTGATAAAACCAAAACTTTTAAAAAAATTGATCTTGAAAGCCAATATCAAACTTTGGTGTGTGCGTAAGCTGAGCAATCAAATTTAATCCATTATTTACAAGAATCTAAATTACAAACATAGAATACAAGTCTTGATCTTGATCATCTTCTTCAACTTTTACTTGATCCAAACTTAATTCATGTGAGCTAAATTCGTCTTTTGAATACTGGACGTATCCTTGTGCTTGAGCTCCTGAATCAACTTGTGTTAGCTTCAAAACTTGACTTTGAGTCTTTTAAAAA